>JAECUM010026627.1:0-67665 GCA_016617855.1 Megalonaias nervosa
ATTGGAGGGTTTCTTGAGGCCTGATATATATATATATATATATATATATATAGATAGATAGATAGATAGGTAGATAAAAAGGTCAATTACTATACCTGGTTTATTGAATTTCCATGCAGAAGTTTAGGAGGAGATCTGGTTAAAGACAGATGGGGGTTGGGTTGGGTTGACAGTATTCCCTTGCTAAAAGATGGAGATGTAAAGGTCAGTAACTGTAGAAGTGTATTGTATTTCAGTAAGTAGGAGCTCACTTGTGGCCACATACTTACAATATTATAGGTACCTATTCCCAAAATTTTAGCATCTTTGTCCTCTATGTTACTACAGTGATTAGACTTAAAGTAGTTCTTCTTTCACTAACTCACAGATTTAAATAGTGAACAAAATGGAAATGACAATTTTTTTACAATGTGAACAATTTTTTATCAGTTAAAATATTTCAGATTTCAGCAACAGGCTTTTTGACAACCATTTTATATTTTAGTAGATTCTTACTACATGCATATTGTTTTCCTGGGCTGTATAAATCCTTGTATCAACCTCATCGAAAGTTACTAATTGTATACTTAAATAGACTTAGATCTGCTGTCACATATTGGAGTCTGTGTTTTGTAATTTCATGCAAATAACATAGACCCTAATATTCTGGCTTACAATTTGAAGGTCGATTTGAGTCTATGATGTTAGCAGTTGGATGCATATTATAGAGGGGCCCCGAGTGGCCTAGTGGTCTAAAGTGCTCTCCATTACGGATCACTGCCATCTCACCTCTGTCTGCATGGGTTCGAGTCTAGGATTCGGCGAATGCGGATATGTGAGAAAGCTTGCTAGTAGCTTCTCATGGGTCGGTGGTTCTTTCCAGGGATTTCCCGGTTTCTTCCTCCACCATTAATACTGGCCGCCATGTATAGCCTATCGTGTGCTGAAAAATGGCGTTAAGCCCCACAACAACAACAACAACAACAACAACATATTATAGAAGTGTGAATGCTCCCATTTTTTATTCTAAGTTTAAAAGCAAGGATGGAGTTTATTCATAAGAAGCATCTTTTGATTCAGATTGGCTGTTCTCATCTTCATAAATACCATTAATATTTCAATAGTCACATACAGAATGGTTTATTTTTGAAGATTCAGTTTGAAAATGCAGATTTACATGTTGGCAGTCGCATTCCTGTCAACATATTCAGTTTTGTTTCTGTAGATTGGACTGACTGTCACTGCAGATATCAGCAAGCAAATGTTTGAGAAAAAAAAAATTGTATGAAAGATGAAAATATGCTGTTATTATCCTGATGCTTTTTCAAGAAGTATTGGATATATTGTGATACCTTCATTCCGTTTGCCTGGCCAGTCTGTTTGTTTGACCAGCTGTTTGGCCAGTCTGTTTGTCTGTTATCACAACACCTAAACTGCTTAGTGGAAATTCAGTAAACTTTGTGGTTAAGTTCCTCTTTGGTGACAGATCATCCTTCTTTTTTCGCATGATGAAGCAGGAAGATGACATGTGGCAGATTTTGCATTATGATCCCTGGGTCTCTTTGGTGGTGTGGGGTGGGGATGGGGTGGTATGGAACTATACAGGTGGGATGGGGTGTAGGGGTGAGGTGGGGTTGTAGGGGTAGTGTGGGGTGGGGATGGGGGCATTATAATATACAGTGATGATTGTTAGAATTTGCAGTAGTGCACCATTTCAGTTCTTCAGATATTTTTTTTTTTCTTTTTGTTTTTGCTTTTTTAACACAATTTAGTCATTATATAGCTTTAGGGTACTATAAAGTTTGTACCATTTTTATTTAAATTTCTTTGCTTACAGGACAAGTTTCTGTTAAATACAAGGGAAGCAATTACAAAGGAAATTCAAATGCAAAAGATGTTTGACATTTCAGTTTTGTTGATTTTTGTGAAAGAATTTGGGAATACTAGGCAGGGGTCTACAATTTTTGCTGCTTCAAAGATAGCTTGCTCTGTTTAGTATGTGTATGTCTACGAGTTAATGGCATGTCAGCACTATACTGACTATATGGTGCTGGCCTGATTGGTATAGGGAACAAACTGACACTAACACTGTCTATGATCATAAAGCATAGAAAACTAATTTCATTTTACCTACTTGTAGACAAAAACAGTTGAAGGTCAGTTACAGTATGTACTTGATATTATAATAAATACTTTGTATATTATGTTTAAATTTGACCTTTAGTTATATTATGTTTAAATTTGACCTTTAGTTATATTATGTTTAAATTTGACCTTTTGTTATATTATGTTTAAATTTGACCTTTGGTTGTGGGAAGTACTTTAATTTGAGAGTGATAATACTATTGGTTTTACAAGTGTTTAAATAAAGTTTTGGTTAGTCCTAGAAATGCCTACCATGAATGAAGCCTTATGTTCTACTAATTCACAGAATAGAGGAACTATTTATTGCTGAACCTATATCTATCCTCCATTCACATTTTCATTTCTGGAGCAATTTTCATGAAACCTCACTTCCCTGTACACTTTGCACATATGAACTTGATAAGAGATCTGGATCAAATCCTTCTCAGTCTCTCACCTAACAGATGTTTAGGCAGAGGGGGATATTTTTTGTCTTCTACTGTCTTTCCCCCCACCCCCATCCCACTTCTTTATGTAATATGGGGGATATAATTATCATTATGTATATTTCTGTCAGTCCATAAACATTTTTTTTGTTTCTGGATCATAAACTTCAGACAGTTCAGGACATAACCAAACATGGTACAGGTTCAGTTTCACTGGTATGTATTTCTGTATTGGGTTTTATTTCACTGGTATGTATTTCTCTATGGGATTTTATTTCACTGGTATGTATTTCTGTATGGGATTTTATTTCACTCTTTAAATCTTGGGCTGTTTGAAGATCATTCACTAACCACATGTTCTGACCTAGTTTAGGTTTTATGATTCATTTTAGTATTTAATTGATATTTGTCATTGTACATTTTATTTGGCTTTCTAAGTAAAGGGATTTGGAATTCTAGTGTCCAAGTTCTTCTTAAATTAGAGAAGCAAAAGATCAGGACCTGAAACATTATGCAGTTTCAAGGGGATGCAGTTTATAGACGTTTCTTGTCCTGAGGGGTTTAACCCTTGGAGTTAAAATAGTGGCAATAACTGGACAGCTGACCTGATGTTCTATTTATAACTTTGCATTATAAGAGGGAGTTGTGTCAGACTTGATTGTTAGCATTATCCTAAGGAGATTGATGTTTTTAACAAGGGGTTTACATTTCTAGGTTAGGGGACAAGCTATTGATGTGATGTTTTCACAGTTCTAGATTAGGGGACAATGGATTTGTGTGACGTTTTCACATTTCTAGATTAGGATACAAGAGATTAATGTGATGTTTTTACATTTCTAGATTACAGGACAATGGATTAATGTGATGTTTTTACATTTCTAGATTAGGAGACAAGGGATTAACGTGTTTTTTCATTTCTAGATTAGGGCACAAGAGATTATGTTTTTACATTTCAAGAGTAGGGGGACAAGAGATGTGATGTTTTTAATTGTCTAGATTAGGGGACAAGGGATTAATGTGATGTTTCTGCCTTTCAAGATTAGAGACACAAGATTGATGTAATGTTTTTATATTTCTAGATTAGGGGACAAGAGATTGGTGTGATGTTTTTACATATCTAGATTTCTAGATTAGGGGATTAGAGATGTGATCCTTTTACATTTCTAGATTAGGGGACAAGGGGTAGATTTCTAGATTAGGGGATTAGAGATGTGATCCTTTTACATTTCTAGATTAGGGGACAAGGGGTTTACATTTTAAGATTGGGGGACATTAGATGTGACGTTTTTACATTTCTAGATCAGCAGACAAGGGATTGATCTCACATTTTTACATTTCTAGGTTAGGGTACAAGATTGATGTGATGCTTTTACATTTCTAGATTAGGGGACAAGATGTGATGTTATTTTACATTTCTAGGTTAGGTGACAAGGGGTTTACATTTCTAGATTAGGGAACAAGAGATTGATGTGATGTTTTTGCATTTCTAGATCAGGGAACAAGATTGATGTGATGTTTTTGCATTTTACAGACTAGGGTGTAAGAGATTGATGTCATGTTTTTACATTTCTAGATTAGGGGACAAGATTGATGTGATGTTTTTACATTTCTAGATTAGGGGATAAGAGATTCAGTTCCAATGAGTCTCTAGACACAATAAGCTGGGGAGCCATGTCTGAGAAAGTGGAAAAACGACAATCAGGTCAGTAATTTTTGTTTTGTGTCTTGTAAGAGTATTTAAACCTATACGTTTGGACGCAAAGACCATAGAATCTGATGCAGGTCTTTTTGAGCATGGATGGTATAAGTGGTCATTTTTGTGGATTTCTTTTTTATGCATATTTTTGCACTCTGAAAGAGTCTTCAGAAATTGAAAGCACATAATTTTAATAAATATGTACAGACCTGGAGTAGGTAATTTTGCCATTGAAACAAAAATGGAATGCAGAATACATGCAAATGAAATCCAGAGTAAATGCAAATGGAATGCAGAAGGAATGCAAATAAAATGAAGAATTAATGCAAATGGAATGCAGAAGAAATGCATTTGGAATGCAGATTGAATGCAAATGAAATGATGAATGCATTTGGAAGAAAACAGAGCACGAAGTTCAAAATGTAGAATGCAGAACAAAGAATGATGAATGCAAATAAAAAGGAAACATGAATATGTATTGTAAATGGATTTAAACATCTTTTTAACCTGTATTTCAAGCTGCCACTAAATTACATGGCCAAACACCCTTATGCAATAATCCTGGATTAGATATTTTGCACTGACAATTTTTTACTGTTTACATAACATGGTGTTGTTCTAGCAGCCAGCATTGATAATTCTTTCACTGTTTACATAACATGACATTGTTCTAACAGCCAGAAATGATGTGATGATTCATCTCCAGTAGTTTTGTCTGTATCAATGAAATAAGTTTGCTGATAAAAAATCTACAGCTGTATTTTTACATTTATGGCAGATGAAGTAAAATTGTTATTTATTGTAAAATCTGTGCTGTATCATTAAGGTACACTTAGGCAGACAAAATATTAAAACAGTTTTTTCCCATTTATTAATTTCAAAAATGGAAATCCCAACTTTAGTAAATGCATTACAGAATGAACAAAAAAGGAAAAGAAGAGATGAACGATATTGGTAAACTCAAAATCAGGACACAATTCTGAGATCTTAAAGGAAAACAATTAAATTATGTCTAAAATGCAAGTGTTAATTGAATGCAAGTGTTAATTGAATGCAAATGTTGTTAATTGAATGCAAGTGTTAATTGAATGCAAATGTTAATTAAATGCAAGTGTTAATTGAATGCAAATGTTAATTGAATGCAAATGTTAATTGAAAGCAAGTGTTAATTGAATGCAAATGTTAATTGAATGCAAATGTTAATTGAATGCAAGTGTTAATTGAATGCAGATGTTAATTGAATGTAAATGTTAATTGAATGCAAATGTTAATTAAATGCAAATGTTAATTGAATGCAAACAAAATGCAAATGTTAATTGAATGCAAGCAAAATGCAAATATTAATTGAATGCAAGCAAAATGCAAGTGTTAAATGAATGCAAGCAAAATGCAAATAAATGCAGATTTGGCAAAATTACCCATGTCAGGTTTTGTATAATAATTATATTACCCCAAATGGTCATACACCAGAAGAGCTTATTTGATTGCTTTGACCTTTGTTATCACTCCTCCTCCAGATTAACTACTTGTTCGATTGATGTAAAACTACAGATACATTCATCTCAGTCTCAGTAGTGGTGTAAGATTTCCATAAAATTCATCCCAAGGTCAAGTAAGGCCTGTATGTCAATGTAGGTGATCTGAGCAATGTAGCCACTGTTACTAGCTTCAAAATCATATTGTTACTACAGTCCTACCCACTTATGTCGACAAGCCGCCTATTTTGACAAAAAAGCAAAGTCCCGGTCCCTTGGTCTACTATTACTACCAAAACTGTCATGCTTATGTCAACGTCGAGATAAAAAAAATAAACGTACATGTAAACAGAAGCCCTTGGTCCCATCTTGAACAAATCCTTTGTTTTCTAATCATTTATGTCAACAAGCTGCCAGTTCCGACCCATTCTTTGTTCAACAATTAGTTGATCTTGCCTCCAGGCTTTAATTTTCCCACCTTATCATTTATGTCGACCAGCTGCCAGTTCCGACCCAAACTTTGTTCAACAAGTAGTTGATCTTGCCACCAGGCTTTAATTTTCTCGCCTAATTATTTGTGTCGGCAAGAGGCCAGTTCCGACCTGTACTTTATTCAACAATTAGTTGATCTTGCCGGCAGGCTTTAATGTTGTGGTCGGATAAAAAAACAGGCTTTTGTTTGGTCCTATAAAGTTGTCCTCTTGCGGCGACTTAAATAAAAGCAATGAAATCTGATCGGTTCTTGCATTTTCCAAAGTGATCGGTGATTCAAACAAGTTCATTGTGCTGTGAAATTTCCTTTTTAACATTATTTATATTTACGATGGCTACCAACGGTAGTGTAAATGCAGATTAAATTTACAGTCTCTGGAAACTAAATATCTGGCTGTTAAGGAAGTTGAGGGTGGGGCATTTTGCAAAGATGTCTGTGACAAATTTTAAATGTATACCACTGGAGCTGACATTGTTACAATATTGTATTGTAAAAATCATTTTCTTTTAATACCTCATTAGCATGTATCAATGTATACAATATTATGCCTTCATTAATCATATCAGCCACATATCTCTTGTTCGCTTTTATGTACTTTTCACGATGACTTATGTAACTAAATACACGTACTGTTTAAACCAACTTGTCGACAAGTTTTCATTTCCCTGTGAATAGCTCCATCCCCTTGGTAGCCTCAATAAGATGGGAACAGACTGACCAAAATCTAGGCCAATTTAAGTACATGTACTTGAAGCGTGTAAATAACAACTATGCAACCATGTGCTTATGCCGATATTGAAAATCGTAGTGAATATTTTTCATATCAGGATGTGACTGATGCAATATTTTATTGTGGATTTTATTACACAGAGGTAACCAAAATGTAATTTGTCAATATACAAGTGTATTTCACACTGGTTTTGCCTTCATGTAATCAAAATTTGCATTGTTTGTTTACTCAAAGTGTAAATGCTACTGACTGACGACAGGTCACCCCTTACTAACGAATTTAACTTGTATCTTTTTTTCAGGTCCCCCCCAACACTTATCTCGACATCCGCCTATGTCGACAATATTTCCTCGGGCCCGAGGATGTCGACATAAACGGGTAGGACTGTACTCCTAAGTGGATGATCATAATCTACCTGGGAGTTTTCACTGAAAGACTTCTTACACTATCTAATTTTTCTGAAATGAAAAAAGGTACCCCTCAGCTAAAATGGTCGCCCTGGTGTGGCCTACATGGTGGCCATTTTAAAAAATCTCCTCCAGACCAGATGGTAAAGTTGACATGTTTTTTGTCACTAAAAGACTTCTTACTGTGGTCTTGTAGTTCCTAAATGAAAATGGTGCCAATCTGACATCAATGTGGCTGTCATGGCACCTATCTTGAAAATCACGTCCTGTTCCTGGTTAATGGATGGTCATATTGACATAGATATTTCACTAATAGACTCAGTAATAGACTCAGTGATAGACTTGCTAATAGACTTACTGGTAGACTCACGGATAGACTCACTAATTAACTCACTGATAGACTCAGTAATAGACTCAGTGATAGACTCGCTAATAGACTCACTGACAGACTCGCTACTTACTGGTAGACTCACTAATTAACTCACTGATAGACTCGCTGATAGACTCACTAATAGACTCCTTTTGATTTGGTATTTTAAGGCAGACAAGTTGAGACATATGAAGTAAAGTGCCTTTCCCAAGGACACGACAGTACCCAACCCAAGCTGATCCAGTGATAGGTTTCAACTGGCAACCATTTAGTCACAAGAACAATGCTTTTACCACTGAGCCCTCTAATTGATGTTTGATTGGTTCTTACTGAAATGACACATCTTCGACTTCCCCTCATAGTTCCTCCACAGCAGATATCTTTAAAATCCTATCACTATTCATTTAGAACAGTTGGTAGTATTGACATTCGATTTTCACTTAAAGACTTCTTATTATGACTGGTTGGTCTTACATGAAAATGGTACCAATCTGACAATGTTGAAAATCTTTTTTGCTGCTTTACTTAAACTGCAGGTCATTATGACATGATGTTTCCTCTAAACAATTTCTTATTGTCTCTAGTAGATCCAAAAAGAAAATGGTGCCCCTTGGATGTCCAATATGGCTACCATGGTGGCCATCTTGAATATCTTCCTAACACTACTCTCATGAATTGTTTGTTATGTCAGCAATGGATTTTCACTAAAAGACTGGAACTGCTCCGGTGGCCTAGTGGTTAGAGCGTCTGCCTCGGATGCGGGAGGTCGTGGGTTCGATCCCCGGTCGAGTCATACCAAAGACTTACAAAAATGGTACTAACAGCTGCCTCGCTTGACGCTCAGCATTAAGAGGTTAGTGTTAGGACTGGTCGGCCTGGTGTCAGGATAATGTGACAGGGTGGGACATCATGCTACATGTCTGCGGCATGATGCCCCAGTGCTAGACACCACTATAAACTGCCACACTGCAGACATCGTAGCGATATGACTGAAAAATTGTTCAAGCTACGTTAAAAATCATAATCACATCACATCACTAAAAGACTGGTATAATGCCTAGTTGGTCTCAAATGAAGCATTGGTGGGTTATGGCAATAGCCATCTGTCATTAGTCAAGGTGGCTTAATAACACAACTTTGGTTTGCTCTGTCACTTTTTTTTTTTCAAACCTCATGTGTGCTATTGATTTTCTGGTTGATATATCAGAGTTCAAGGTCACTGTAGCTGAAAATGGAATTTTCCTTTTCACATGGTAATCAAGTTTGCTTGGCGTTATTTTCATCAGACTTCATAGGTTGACAACATTTGGGCAGGGCAGCTCCCTATTGCTTCAGAGCTAAGGAGATGAAAGGGCAGGATCTTTGGAGTCAACATTGCAGTTTTGTTTATTTCCCCTCAGTAACTATGCATGTAAGTATGTAGTAGCAGTTTAAGGCACCTCAGCACAGTAGTGGCAATATGGTGCCAATTGAAGATAAAGATTTTAAAAAAGTGACCATAAAAAATGTTCAACAATTTTAGAAAGAAAAACCCTTTCACATAAATGTAAATGTGGAAAAAGATAAAACATTAAATGTAAAGATGTTAAAACTGTCAAATCTATATTAGACAGCATAGTTAGGACATGTAAAATCTGTACGATTCCCCTCAACAAGACAAGTTTCCTGGATCCAATTTAGCTATGGTTGGTTATGGTGTGTTAGTCATTTTGCTGATGGCTGTTTATGCCTCCAGCTTACGTTTCTGTTAATTGTATATACATTCTAGATTGTATTGACCGTGGCCATGACTTTTTTTATTCAATCTGCAATTTCATATTATTAATATCATTGAAATAGGTTATTACACAATTTTATTTGCTTTCAGGAATTGGTGGTGGCGGTGCAAGTGGCAGACCGAAGACTCCAGTTAAGAGGTATGTGCTACTTAAATTTTTTTTGATCTGCATACTTTTTTGTATGCTTGGTCTAAGCCAAGCATATCATGTTAAGGCATTTCTTGCTGTCAATTAACATTTGCTTATTTGGCCATACCATTGCAGCAGTTGTAGCGAATTTATGAATCTCTACCCAGGTAGATAGTATGACTTAACTGTGTGTTATGCCATGCCTCCAGCCTCAAGGTAATGGTCACTACAAGGGTCCAGTCTCAAGGTAATGGTCACTGCAAGGGTCCATCCTCAAGGTAATGGTCACTGCAAGGGTCCAGCCTCAAGGTAATGGTCACTGCAAGGGTCCAGTCTCAAGGTAATGGTCACTGCAAGGGTCCAGCCTCAAAGTGATGGTCACTGCAATGGTTCAGCCTCAAAGCAATGGTCACTGCAAGGGTCCAGTCTCAAGGTAATGATCACTGCAAGGGTCCAGTCTCAAGGTAATGGTAACTGCAAGGGTCCAGTCTCAAGGTAATGGTCACTGCAAGGTTTCCTTCTCAAGGTAATGGTCACAGCAAGGGTCCAGTATCAAGGTAATGGTCACTGCAAGGGTCCAGCCTCAAAGTAATGGTCACTGCAATGGTTCAGCCTCAAGGTAATGGTCACTTCAAGGGTCCATCCTCAAGCTCATGGTCACTGCAAGGGTCAGACTCCAGGTAATTGTCACTGAAAGGGTCCAGTCCAAGGTAATGGTCACTGCAAGGGTCCAGCCTGAAGATAATGGTCACTGCAATGGTCCAGCCTCAAGGTAATGGTCACTGCAATGGTCCAGATTCCAGGTAGTGGTCACTGCAAGGGTCTAGCCTCAAAGTAATGGTAACTCCTAGGGAAAATTCTGTAACTTGTATCCTTGTCAATAATATCACTTTTAAACTAAACAAGATCCTTTAACGAAACTTAAGCCATTTACCCTGTCTGTCAGTCATTCATCCATATGTCTGTCTGTTCTTTCCATGATACTTACTGCTGGATAGATTTCACAAAACATGGGTACTATACTTGACCATATAGAAACCCTGTACAAGAGGGATATCATTTGTCTCAATGCCCTAGGCTTTCATGTGTGGAGGGAGTCAAATGGTTGGATCTATTGAAATTGAATATATTTAAATATTTTGTATTGTGCAACAAAGGTTTATATACTTGGTTATAGCTTAAGACTATATATATAAAGATGTAAACATGTATATATATGGAGGAGAGGGGTACGATGAGTAGGCAATATTTAAATTATGGCAGATAGATGCTTGTGTGTTGACAAGCCATCTAAGTTGTCCTAGTTTTTCTTTCTGGATTTTTAGTACTCACCCTGGGGGCACAGAGTGGCCGAGTGGTCTAAAACGCTCACTGTTAAAGATAACTGCCATCACACCTCTGTCTGCGTGGGTTTGGGTCTCGGGTTCAGCCAATGTGGGTATGTGAGAAAGCTTGCCAGTAGCTTCTCGTGGGTCTGGGGTTCTTTCCGGGGTTTTCCCGGTTCTTCCTCCACCATTTATACTGGCTGCCATGTATAGCTATCTTGTACAAATAATCCTTTTTTGATACTTTACAAGCAGTATAAATGACAGCAATGAAGCATTCAACTCAGATAGACATATCCAGATTGATTTATATGTATACAGTAATTGGAAAGCATGTGCCTACTCAGTAAGATATATATGAAATAATGCAGTGTACAGTATTTCTCCAGTCAGTGGCCCATGGTGCCCATCTTGAATAGCCCACGGTACCCATGTTGATTAGCCCAGTTGCCCATCTTTTGTAACATTTTTATACACCCACCATAAGTTGGAGCTTATTATATCTATCCCTCAGTTACATTGTTGTACACACTAATTTATACACCCACCATAAGTTGGAGCTTATTATATCTGTCCCTCAGTTACATTGTTGTACACACTAATTTCAGTTGTGTACAATCTACAGCTTATTATATCTGTCCCTCAGTTACATTGTTGTACACACTAATTTCAGCTTATTATATCTGTCCCTCAGATACATTGTTGTACACACTAATTTCAGTGGTGTACAATCTACAGATTATTATATCTGTCCCTCAGTTACATTGTTGTACACACTAATTTCAGTTGTGTACAATCTACCACTGTTACCAGACTTTTTCACTTATGGCAAAAAAGACTGTCAAATGCAAGGTCACAAGAAAGACTGTCAAATGCAAGGTCACAAGAAAGACTGTCAAAATGCAAGGTTACAAGGTTTGTACACAGTAACATTTGTTCTACATCACAGATCTGGACCAAAACTTTGTGATGGCTTGCGCTTGCGCTAAGGAAGAAGCCTATCTATCTTAGGATCAAAAGATTAAAGGTGAAGGTCACTGACTGAAATTAGAAATTGGTCTCTGCAGAAAAACTTCAGTTCTGGACCATGCACCATCAAAATATGGTGGATGACTTGCACGTTTGGTAAGGAAGAAGCCTGTCGATTTTGAGGACTTATAAATCCAAGGTCACTGACTGAAAGAAATGTGTTTTGCCTGACAACTTTAGTATGTTGACTAAAGTTATTGAGGGCTTACACTTAAGGTATGGAAAAGTCCTATTGATTTTTGGGCCAAAAGGTCAAAGGTCATTGTGGCTGAAAGAAATATGAGTTCTGCAGAATAACTTCTGTTCTAGAGCAGGTTCCTTGACCAGATGTTTTGAAATTGCACTGGAGGTAATGAACATAGGTATAGATTCTGAGGAACACAAGCCAGCCATTATGCTTTTGGCATAATCATTACACTTTTTTCACCTAATTATGTCTTATGCTCAACTATATATAGATTATGCTTTTTTGATCAATTGAAGAATAAAATAAACATAAAGCAATAAAAAGTTGTGTTTGTCAATTTTATTTTCTCTTTAATTCCACACAAATAAAATCTAAGAATAATCTTAAAAAGATGACTGCTACATTGTCCGAGATCTACATGTGGTTTCCTTCTTTCTATTTATAGCAACTGTATATGACACATTTCCAAGAAAACAGATGAGTTTCATCAGTTTGAAACTCATTATGTTGATAAAATAGTTAAGTAGAGGACCTGTCTATATTTTTTTAAGAAAATGGCATCAGATGTGAAGCGAAATACACTTCAATGGTGTGACATGTGAATGTTATATGACTGAAAATTTTAGGGCAGATGGATCTTTTCAAACTTCAAAGCATGTCCGATAAAAAAAATTTACAAAACAACACCGCTCTACAAACTTTAAAAGAAGAATATGAGAGAAATGTAATACAGCACTCGGATTGAGCATAAGATCATCATGCTTATTGCAGAATTCAAGAGTTCACTATCAATTAGCGAAAATTACACAGTCATGTAGATTAGTTAAAATGAATGCTCAATATAAATAGTATATTTTATGTTTGTATTTTGGTTCTAATTCACATGGACTTTTCCCATTTGTGACAAGAATTTTGACATGGCTGCAGAACCAGGTTAGTAGCAAAAATAAATGTAATGTGCATAGTAATTATAGCATGTAATATACAGGTTACACTTTTTATGCCCAAATTATGCTTTTTGCCACTTATATTAGCAAAGATTACACTTATGCCTCTCAGGGAGTTGGCATGTATGCTGAGGTCTGAAAGTCATCTATCATAGTCATGGTAAATCCAGTAAGAAAATAATGGTTTCTGTACATTCAGTCTGGTTCAAGATCATGTGTCGACAGAGGTCGAGGTCATTGAGACTCCATGGTCGATTATCCCAAGATAACCATACTTTACTAGGACTATTAGATACAGGGTTGGAGTATAATGTACCATATATGATACTTTTGTTGAAAAGGTTGAGGGGGATTATCATTAGTAAAAGATCTGTTTGTTTGAAAAGTTTTTATATGTAAGTAGGTCATAGGTTTAACTTGCACCATGATATCCAGGATAAGAATGATGGTACAAGCTCTTTAGAACACTTATCAGATGAAAAACCTAGTATTGGTTTTCTTCTCTGTGTGTAGCAGTTTTTACGATTTTTTCCTTGTCCTCTTTGTCAGGCCAAAGAGTGGACTTGGAGGAGAGAGCATTATGAGAACACCTGGATCCAGCTCCAACTTCAAGCTAGAAATTGGAATGAGTGTCTTCTGTAACAACGAATTAGGTTTGTAAAGGCTTGAGAAAGAGAGTTGAAGAGATGAAAACCAATCAGAATTTTTGCAATGTTATGTTGTCCTTGTGTTCTACTTAAATAGGTGCCAGGTGGTTCAGCTTCAATAGATATGGAACCACCTTGAGCACAGCCAAATTTCACAGAGTGTATTCTGGCAACAAAACCTTTGTTTTGGTACAAATAATGCAGATCATCTAATATTATTGTCATTACTAACAATATAAAACTTTCCTTTTGCAAGTTCTTTAAAAAAAAATGTAGCAACAGGCCCACAGTAGAATATGACCAAATTTTCAGTCAGCATTTGGGCATCAGGACTTTTAGAATTTAAACAACTGATGGCTTTTGATCTCTTAAGTCATGCAGCAGAAAAAGAAGTTAGATAGTTTTCTCATGTATCATGACCAATTACAAACAAAATGTTAAAAAAATAAACCATTTGGTATGCAAAGTCATAAATTTGATAACATATGATCATTAAATTCAAATTCTTCTTTATATTATAGGAGTTATAAAGTACATTGGTCCAACTGATTTTGGTGATGGAATCTGGGTTGGTGTAGAACTTAGGATTCCTAAAGGGAAGAATGATGGCAGTGTTCAAGGAAAGAGATATTTTCATTGTAAACCAGATCATGGAGTTCTAGTGAGACCAAGCAAAATCACAGTCCGTGGAATCAATGGTGCTAAATTAATTGGAGATTACCTCAGTCACTCTGAGAGCTTCACAAATGGAGAAGTCAAAGAGAATGGACAGTAGTGGAAGAGTGACTATTTATCTGTTAAAAGTATTATTACTTTTGCTTTATTCAAGAAGAATAAGTACTTCAAAGAAATCCAAAGTTTAGATTTTGGCTATGAAGTAATCGAGAGCCATTTATTTCATTTGACTTGTTCCAAGTGACCAGAAGATATCAAGACACTTTGTAAATGTTCATGGCCAAACAAACAGATTAGCTTTGTTTGTATGCCTTCAAGGCAAAAGGAGTAACTGTCTCCAGAAGGTCTTTTTCTTATGCTAGAGTAAGATATCTAAAGTCAACCAAAAATCTTTAAAACAGTTTAGGGAATACTGGTGAGTTATGTGCTTGATGTGACTTAGTTAATTTGCAAATGCTTGCTTCAGTGTTAAACATATAATAACGTGGAACATAATTGGAACTATGATGTTGCTGATTCCTGCTTTTTGAAAAAGCACAGTCTGTTCTGCTTTTATCTCATGTCACTACTTGATTTATTTATGGTATTTATGTTTGCAATGTCTTGTGTCATACATAACTTGAATGTTCAGAATGTTGTTTTTCTTCCCGTAAAGACTGACAACCCATCAATATGCAGAAATGACCAAAGTTTAATTTAACTGAAAAAATGTGGATCTGAGCATTTTCAAGCAAATAATAATGCTTGGCTTGCAAAAGTTTTTGAACATTTAAATTTTGTATGCAGGTAAAATTCAGTTGATTTCCTTTGTTATTTGAACTAAATTATTGGAAGCAATCACATAATTCAGTGTCCCCACATTAAAATTTCAATGATGTATCTGTATATTTTCAGAGCAGTTTTTATATTTTCCACAGATTATATTTAAGAAAAACGAAAGGGGCAACAAGGATGTTTACTGGGGTATAATGATGCATTTATAATTGTGACATTTTGGCCACAAAACGAGATGCAATACATTTGTCACAAACATGATACTTCTAAAACTAGAACAAACCATTCAAAAAGTACATTTTCTGATGTGTCTTTTATTCATAATTATCTCACTACAATGTCCAAATTGCTAGAAATATCATTTACTCATCATTATCTCACTAACACATCATTTTGCTAGAAATTTCATTTCTTCGTAATTATTTCACTACCATGTCCAAATTGCTGGAGATATTGTTTATTCATAATTATCTCACTACCATGTCCAAATTGCTAGAAATATCATTTACTCATCATTATCTCACTAACACATCATTTTGCTAGAAATTTAATTTCTTCATAATTATCTCATTACCATGTCCAAATTGCTGGAGATATTGTTTATTCATAATTATCTCACTACCACATCTGTATTGCTAGCAATATCTGTCAACAGCTGATAGGCTTATTTGCATTGAAACCAATTGCACAGGTAAAAATGAGATCATATTGGCTAATGAAAGCATGTGTGACAATTAAATTTCATGTCACATTGCTTTGAGTCAAATTTGAAGGTCAACATGCACTGTTATGTTTCTTTAAGAAATGTGGAATATTTGTAAACAAATCTATTTCAATGCAACATCATTATTGAATAAAAAACCCAATGCAATGCAGTACTGGATTTATATGAAATATGAATCATGTTATGTTGGGGAGAACAAACTCTTATATACATTGCATTGCTGTGTTATGTTGGTGAAATATAGCACAGCTTGTATGATATGTAAAGACTGCAGTGTAGATACTTCAAGAATTTCATTAGGGCTGTTCCATTTAAACATACATGGTACCCAGGGAAAGCAGTTTTTTAAAAATAAATTGCTAGGATACTCTGATTTCACAGAGTTCTTATTAAAATGATAAGAAAATTCTAAATTGCATCTATGGGTGAGTACCCCCCTTTAAAAGTGCCTTTGCTGGGTCCCATGTATGTTTTAATGGAACAGCCCTTATTAGAGAAATTGAGCCTCAAACATTTATAACTTTTAATAGTGCCAGGAGTATAACAGACTAAAAGCTATTTAATCATAATAAATTTGTTTCAGATAATAGCAAGTTGATTTTTTACAAAGTACATTTCCTTCTCAAAGTTTAATTTGTGTCACATTGGGACTCTACCATATCATTACAGTCATATATTATATTGTTACAGGCGTGATGTTTACCAAATAATCTTTAATAAATATTGTTGTTTTACTGGATCAGCATGAAAGGAAATAAATGTTTATACTGGATCAGCATGAAAGGAAATAAATGTTTATATTATTTCTTGGCATACTCATCATCAGAAGTATCTACTTGTGCATACAATATTGGTTTTGTATTACTATCTTATTAGTCAGATTGGCATCATTACAATTTTCCAGGTAGCACCTGTAACCACCCCACCCACCCCCAAAAAACATTTATGCAGTTTTTTTTCATCACAAAAAAATGTACATTCCATGCATTAGTAACTTAGTACAGAAAAAACACTTCTACTTGTCAACAAACTTTGGTAACCTAATGAAGATTTCTGATACCGTCATTTCATCAGCCCCCTTTACACAGCTAGTCATTTTGTATATCTTTTGTATTAAAAGTGTCACATTTTATTTATCACGTTATGTTGCCTTAATTTAAAGATGATTTACAATCATGTTTTCATTATAATGATGTAAGATGGGTGATTTTATATTGCTTTCATTATAATGATGTTAGATGAGAAGCCTGCTTTCATTATAATGATGTTAGATGAGAAGCCTGCTTTCATTATAATGATGTAAGATGGGAGGCCTGCTTTCATTATAATGATGTAAGATGGGTGATTTTAAATTGCTTTCAGGATAATGATGTAAGATGAGAGGCTTGCTTTCATTATAATGATGTAAGATGGGAGGCCTGCTTTCATTATAATGATGTAAGATGGGTGATTTTAAATTGCTTTCATGATAATGATGTAAAATGAGAAGCTTGCTTTCATTATAATGATGTAAGATGGGAGGCTTGCTTTCATTATAATGATGTAAGATGGGAGGCCTGCTTTCATTATAATGATGTAAGATGGGTGATTTTAAATTGCTTTCATTATAATGATGTAAGATGAGAGGCTTGCTTTCATTATAATGATGTAAGATGGGAGGCCTGCTTTCATTATAATGATGTAAGATGGGAGGCCTGCTTTCATTATAATGATGTAAGAGGGGAGGTCTCCTTTCAGTATAATGATGTAAGATGGGAGGCCTGCTTTCATTATAATGATGTAAGAGGGGAGGTCTCCTTTCAGTATAATGATGTAAGATGGGAGGCCTACTTTCATTATAATGATGCAAGATGAGAGGCCTGCTTTCATTATAATGATGTAAGATGGGAGGCCTGCTTTCATTATAATGATGTAAGATGAGATGCCTGCTTTCATTATAATGATGCAGTATGAGAGATTTGCTTTCATTATAATGATGTAAGATGGGAGGTCTCATTCAGTATAATGATGTAAAATGGGAGGCCTGCTTTCATTATAATGATGCAAGTTGAGAGGCCTGCTTTCATGATAATGATATAAGGTGGGAGGAGGCATACTTTCATTATGATTATGGAAGATGAGAGGCCTGCTTTCATGATAATGATGTAATAAGAGAGGCTTTATATTGCTTTGATTAGTAATACTACTATGATGAAATTTTTGTTTTAACCATGTATTGCATAAATCCCAGACTTGTTTGGAAAGGGGGATGTTTATAAAAATACTCAACACATTCTTGACTCTTTCATGCTGTCAGAATAAAATTGAATTTAATATTCTTATTAAAATTGTGTATTTTATCAATGGACTCTGTATCCTTCAACTGTTCAAAGAAAACTCCAAACTGGTATTTGTAATATCTGAGGAAATAAATATTTTTGTATCTGACTAATTATTAATGGTTACCAGATGAAGAATGTTAAATAATTTCAACTTTCATATGAATGAGAGAATATTGATGTCTCTTGTTTTTTCATCAGAAGTCGAGGAATAAAGTTTTGTAGAGAAAAGGGCAAAGGTTACATTGTTGAATATGGTAAATGAGCTGAGGTATGGTTATAAAGGAAGATGCTACTGATGTTGAATGACACTGACAATCCATGCTACTGACGTTGAATGACACTGACAATCCATGCTACTGATGTTGAATGACACTGACAATCCAACCAGATCAGGTCTCATCAATATAAAAGTGCATGAAAAATTCAAGTCCAACATTGAGCAGCCATACCTTTACTAAATTTTGAGTTCATCTTGGAGTGGTCATAACTCCATTAAACTTTGAGTCCAACATTGAGCAGTCATAACTCCACTAAACTTTGACATAGGAAGCTGATAATCAAATTCCATTGAAGATTATAATTTTAGAGCTGGAAATAAAATTTCTTGACATCCAATAATAAATAAAGGAAATGCATGGAAACAAAAGTGGGTGAGTCCATTAATAATGTGCCACAACTCCATTAAATGATGATGGAGATGAACATTGAAATATGAAAGCCAATATGCCATTAGCATGAAGATAAAGTGGCCCTTGTTTTTCCTACTTTTCCTCCGTTTCTGTCAAACCTCCCATTGTTCCCCTGCATTCTCCAAAATGGCCCTATTAACCCTACATTTATTCATTTTTATGTTAAAAATGATTACACACTGCATGAATGGCCACACCAAACTGAATTCAGATATGGTGGTTGTGATGTGGGCTGGATGTTTAAGAAAACAATGGCAACCTGGACAGCTATTATTTGAGCAAGAACATGGGGTTTTCTTTAAAGTTTGCACAGGTAAATCAAATAAATAGGTAAAGATTCTGTTTATTCAATAATTTATACATATGTTATCTTTCTTTATAAAATCTCAGCCAAGGTCCAAATAATACAAAGCTTCTTAATAAAATTGTATAAAATATGATAAGTAGGTCATGGTACAGTAATGGAAGTAGGTAAAGCTGACAATCAGGGGTCATGACTCTGCTAAATTACATAAAATGCAGACAGCTGAACTTGGCCAACGTCTTATAAGTATCAGGCTGCTTACAAAATTTTCTTGAAATTAAAAGAATTATTGTGCAGAAAAGACTGGTTTGGTTTAGTGATTCATAGCAAAGCTGCACAAGCAATTTATTTAGTCCATAAGGCAGTTGGAGTTAAGTGCCTTACCCAGGGACACACCACAGTAGCTTGCCCATTCAGTCCTATGCATCAGTACAGTGTTCCACAGGGAATCATGTACTGCCCCATCATTAGGATGTTATACCTTGCCCATTCCTTAACAGCACCATGCATCAATACAGTGTTCCACAGAGCACCATGCACTGCCCCATCATTAAGATGTTTTACCTTGCCCATTCAGCCCTATGCCTCAATACAGTGTTCCAGCTACCACAGGGCATCACGTACTGCCCCATCATTAGGATGTTATACTTTGTCCATTCCCAAACAGCTTCTATGCATTAATACAGTGTTCCACAGGCACCATGTACTGCCCCATCTTCGAGATGTTATACCTTGCCCATTCAGTCCTATGCATCATATAGTGTTCCACAGGGCATCACATACTGCTCTATCATTGGGATGTTATACCTTTCCCATTCATTCCTATGCATGTAGCATCATGTGCTTTGTGCTTTGACTTAGAACCCTGTCACAGAAAATGTAAACTTGTTGAAGTGAATGTTTTGATAGAGATTGTGTTTATAGAGTGAAATCAACTGCCATTTTTGCTGCCATGACATTATGTAGTCATAAATGATGTATATTTCCATACCAAGTCTGTTTGTGCTGACTTTGTCATCAATTCCTTTTCTTTTTTTATTTTCATTTATTATTTAAGATTCTGGAGATGCATGCTCATGAAGGAATGAAAAACAGTAGAAGTGCTTAGTGCATTTAATTATGGTAGACAAAAGGAATTAGTTTTTCAAACTACTTTTGGCTTTATCTTGGCATCCTAGATATGAACATGGATGTACAAGAATTTGAGAAGAAATATATTTACTTATATTTAAAGTATGCAAGAAATGCAAGCTGAATTAGATAGCCTAAATTTTCATAAAGTGTCCTACTACAAATGC
The DNA here is from genome assembly GCA_016617855.1 of Megalonaias nervosa. Taxonomy (NCBI): domain Eukaryota; kingdom Metazoa; phylum Mollusca; class Bivalvia; order Unionida; family Unionidae; genus Megalonaias; species Megalonaias nervosa. The sequence goes on from JAECUM010026627.1 coordinate 20,548, forward strand.
AGAGACGCAGATCTGTTGTCACATAATATGCCAGCAGATCTGGGTCTTTGCAATTTGCTAGGAGTTGTCAGCAGTGCAAACAACGTAGACTCTGATCTGCCAGTGCATTATGCGATATTAGGTCATGGTCTTGTTTGTTTGCATTTGGAGTGTTAAGTGAATGTAAAAAAAAAAAAAAACATGGTACAGAATAATTTAGAATAAACTAAAACTATGCTTTCGGTGCTTTATTATTGTTTTATAACATTAATAATGTGAAGTACAATACCATATCTAATCTTTTTCTAATAATTTTGACATAACTGAAATGCAATGAAAGGAATTTGCCAGAGTTGCTTTGGAGGCAGATGGAAGATAACTGAGTATATAATTTGTGTAATTAAACTTTTTAAAACTTTTTTAATAAAAAAAGAATTGTTGATCCAAAACTATCATATTTTGTAATATTATTATAGATACAATATAAAATGATTATTGTTTGTATTGCATGTGTAAAATCTGGAAGAAGGTGTGAGACCTAAGGTTACATAGTCACTTTCTGACATTTATTGGACTTGGTATGACATGATGCTGACTGTCCAGGTACCATCCTTAAACCAGGCCTTGTAAACATGAAACTTCTCTACTTGAATGCAAGACTGAAATTTTGACAGCTTACAGTATAAAAACTTTTGAAATACAAGAGATTTCAAAGTAGAAATTTATTTAAATACAGATTTCTGTTAAATGTATCTTTTGTTTTGTAAAAATGTAACAAATATAAGACTGTGACAAAAAAAATTTGAGTTTGATCAAGTACTCATTTGAGAAGTTTCACAACTTCACAACTTTGGAGCCAGCATACTATGTGACTTTGTAACTTGTAACATCAAGGGCCTTAATTCTGTTTTCTTGTTCCAGTGTATGTTGACATAGTTTGTTTGCATGAAAAAGACAAGGGAGATAATGCACTTAACAGAACAGCTATGTTGCCTGATGGCATGAGTGTACAATGGATTTCTAGACTGGTTATCTGTTTCACCGGATTTGGGTTGTTACAAAATTTTTGAACTGGGAACAAAAGGTCAGTAGTATACATGGACTGTTTAGGTAAACTCCATTATGCTGTTAGACATTATGGTTATGAAATTATATATAACTTCATATGACCAGGATGTTTACTGACCCAGTATGGTTTCATATTGAGATAACTTTAACTGGTGAGAATTTTAGATTGTAGTCTGAGAAGGGGATAAATAATTATTTAAATACTCTTCAATCAACATCTTTTTTTAAAATTTAGCCTTGCTGCTATGTTGAAGAGCCAATGTACATTTAAATGTTTGCTAGGAATTTAAAAATTGATCCTCCTGCATGTGCCAAAAATGATATTGTAACTCAAACTTATTTTTGTACATATAATGAGATAAAGTTATGCATATGTAGATAGTACTAGTAAATTGAAAATATTTTTCTAAGAATTTAGGAATTTCAGTACTGCATATTGATACATAGTACATTATAACATCATAAAGTCCATTGACCTTATACTAAGAAAACGTTTTAGTAAAATATAAATGGAAGCACTGTTAATTACTAGGTGACAGTACAGTTTATTACCGCAGGTCACATCTTAAACTAAGGACTAATTCTTAAGCAGAAAAAGGACATGACTCCGGACACTTTTAATTTTCTTCCATTTTTTTAATTTTTTATTTTGTTTTAAGTACAGTTGGTGAACCCATTGATAACAAATCCCAAGGGAGTGGATAAACTTACTGTTGATGAGGTATATTTCTATTAAAAGCATATAAAACACATCTGACTCATTTAGTTTTAATTTATATTTTTCTTAAGGTTTCAGTGTATACAGGTGATTATCTTAATCCTTATGGCAATGTACTAAATTGATCCTATGTATTTATTTATAAAATCATATTTCCACTCAGATTACACCAATATGTCTACATTGATATTATCAAACAAAAAAATATGGGAATAGCACCAGAATGTCCTTCATTAAAGACACTGTAAATTTAACATATGCATTAGCTTATTTGTTATGTCTTCAAAATATTAACATACCTGGCTATTTTTTCTTGCTTATGTTAACAGATTACAAGGTATTGGTCAAACACTTTTGGTGAATGCCGGGTCTATCATGCAGTAGCATGATTAGGCTACTTTTAAAAAAATCAAGCCCAGAAAATCAACCGAACACTTGACAATCATGTATCATATTTACAAGCCAGACTTCATTAGATCTCCATTCAGAAATGGCTTTCAGTCTTATACTTCTAGAATAGACCCTGCCATTGTTAGTTATTGTGTGAAGATTTTATGTGAAAATTTTTATATTTGCATCATTATAATGTATAGTGGGTTTTTTTGGCAGTGGAAACAGTTTGGTTATTTTAATGATTTCAGAAATAAGAGATCACAAAAATAAAATTTACCAGAATTTAGTATATGCTGAAGTAAATGTGGCCCATATTTTAAACTCTCCACATTTTATTTCATATTATTACATTTCTCCGTTCTTAACAGACCGCTCCGGTGGCCTAGTGGTTAGAGCATCCACCTTGGATGTAGGAGGTTGCGGGTTCGAAACCCAGCCGAGTCATACCAAAGACTTATAAAAACTTATAAAAATGGAACTAACAGCTGCCTCACTTGGCGCTCATCATTAAGAGGTTAGTGTTGGGACTGGTCGGCCTGGTGTCAGGATAATCTGACTGGGAGGGACATCATGCTACATGTTGGTGGCATGATGCCCCAGTGCTAGACATCAATATAGACTGCCACGCTGCGGACATCGTAGCGATATGACTGAAATTTTTTTAAAGCTACATTAAAAATCCAATCACACACACACCTCAACATACATGTACATCATGGTAAATGGGACTAAGAAACGACTATACATAGATTTAAAGTAAATGATTCTTTTTGAAGTAAGTGGTTCTTTCTTGGGGCACCCATTGTTTGAAACTGATTAATAAAGTGAATAACAAAGTAAGTGACTTCATTATTACGCCCTGCATTGAGATATGGTGGCCCAATTATATTCACCTTCTCCATACATCTGTCTGTCCATTCATACTTATTATAACCAGCATAGTACTTCATTCTTACACATAACTGGATGCCACTTGAATTGCCTATTTTATGTCGATAGGCCTTTTAAAAGGTTTTATCTTTCTGGCTTAATTTTGTCAGAGTTGTTGCCCTTTTCCCATCACTATTACATCTTTATCTGATCATTGTAACCTGACTATTCAGATATACTGATGCAATTTTGTGTGTGTGTTACCTTATAAACCTAGATGTGTCTTTTTGGGATTTTTGTTGCATAACTTCATTTTGGATAAAGTTATGACCCTTGACAATTGATATCCTCACATCGGATGTTTTGCTTTTAACCAAGTTAGATCTGTAACCCTTACACATTATGGATGATATAGGTAGGTGAATTGCCTATTACATGTAGATGTGCCTTATAAAAGGTGTTTTAGGTCCATTTTATGGCAACATGTTTTTCCAACAGTATTACATAAACCCAACATACAATTAGAAAGATGTAGACAGGGTATCAGCTGCCATTGCAACATACTATGGTGCCATCTCATGCTGGCTACTGGATAATGGTAAAGCCTCCATTTCAACTGCAGAAACCACAGCCATACTTGAATCTTTAAGCTGTATTGAGAACTTTCCAAGAACAAATGTCACTTTTTGGATTATATCCATAGTTATGACTGAAGTTGTGAAAGTACTATTGTCTCAATGGATCTTGTCATTATGACCCCTACCCCACCCCACCCCCACAGTTTTTTAGGGAGAGGGCATGAGTCTAATAAGCATGAGCCTTATGTTTATAAATTTACACAGAAACTAAATCCTTAATTTGGTTTACATTTACCTTGAGCTAGAGTGAAAATAGATTGGTTTATTTCGTGACTAGACTGACACTGGAGATCAGTTGTGTAATGGGCTTCAGATGAACAGCCATCTTGGCTATGTTTTCTGTACGTCTGCTACAGGTGTAAATATCTCCAAATCAAGATGTTTGAGGGGTAATGATATTTGCCGCATTAAATCATGCATAGGGTACATATTGTTTCAGCTGCCTGTGTAAGTAAAATATACAAAATACCCCACAATTGTTGTAAATGAACACTTTAAAAGAGGGGTTGAGAGTATTGTTGGCTCTGGGTAAAAGCTATCACTTGTACAAGGAATTAATCTGAACACCTTAATTAAAATCTTGTAAGAATGCTTTGTGCAAAAATAATTGGTTTGCTTTTATTTGTATCTTTATTATAGAATTATTATTATTTTTCTGCAATCTTTCAATCTTCCAATGCCCAGTGAAAATTCACTAAATATACATGCCAGTGAGATAATAAGAAATTGTAATTTTTTCAAATCTTCTCAGACTTATTCACTGTGCCAAAAATAATTCCTTTATTAACAATTCTTTAGCTTGAATCCGACATAAAATTTCCTTAACACACATACAACAGTTTATAATAATAGTAGAACAAGGGAGCTAACCCAACAGTGTTAGAGTTTAAGTTGTCACTTTAAACCATTTAAACCATTCTAATGATGAAATACTTAAGCATTTGAAATTTCATTCAGGGTTGATTTTAATTGAATGATATAACTTGGTTGTTAAGTTTCTCCTTATTTAGAGTACATGCATTCTATATTTTTATAATTTAATGTTGATTAATTTCATGCCTTTACATTCCTATCGGTATAAGCTACAGAATTTGAATCCATAGATTTCATCCTGTTTACGGAAATTTAAATTATAATGGCCTAAATATACACTAGCAATCAAAAATTTACTGAAAAACAACAATTTCATGTCATTTTAAGTAAGAAAACAATCAAACTGGGCACATGTATGATTTGGTTCAGACCCAACTTTTCATCATCGTATAGAACGATTTGTACATGTTTCAGAAGGAAATGAATAAAACTTGTTGCAGATTATCTCCTGTTTTCTTGTACCATCCAAAATATGTCATCTAAGTCAACATTTTCCATATTTGCCACAATAAAATGCGCACAGCCCCATTCATTTCTGATATAATACTACTTGGTGTTAGAACTTCATATACGTGGAGCTGAAAAGCCACCAACAAATTTGATATTGTTTTACAATTGAATACAAACATTATCAGCAGTCTTTAGTGACAAGCTGCCTTATTCTTGAATTTGTCTTTGTCTTGTAAACCTCAATGTCTTGGATATCACACCATCTGAAGTGGTACTTCTAGCTGCAAGAACATCATATATTTCCTCTGGAGTTGGCTGCAGCAGTTGCTATGAAGCTGTTACAGGCAGATACATCTAAATATCAAATTTATTTGAGTCTTAGTAAGGGGTGATGAATGACACTTACTCAGATGTGTTTTATGAATCCAGTGAATGATTGTGTTTTATGTATACTATTGAACACTTTATCACCTATTGGCTCATCAGCACATTCAAAGTTTGAATTCATTCAGATCAGCACTAGAATTCATTTGGAACTCTATAATTTTGGACTTGTGATAGAACTTTTTAGACTATTTTGGATTTAATTCACAATATTGCAAGTTCTAATTTTTAAATTTTTACTTTGTATTCAAGGGAAATAAATTATTTGTTCAATTTTGCAAAATTTTTGGGTTTTTGCTCTTTTCTCTTACTTAGTTTAAGACCATCAAGTCATAAAAGCATACACACTTTGTGCAATTACTTAGAAAAAAATATCCTTGTACATGTTTTATTCCCTACATTTTGAGATTAGTGAAAGAATTTTTTCAACTTGTCTTGCACTTTGTAATTACCAGAAACAAACCCTCCATGGTTTATAAACTTGGAAACTTAATACAACTGAGATGTGAGAAAGGTAATTTTAGGTTTAAATGGGAAAGGTTACAAATGAGGCATGAAGGTATCTTATAGCCATTGCTCCATATGATAATTTCTGAATCATTGAGGAATGAAATAAATTTTAGCAAACAAAACATTTGAAATTTTTAACCATTTATGATGGCGATTTATTCAAATTTGCCAAAAGTTCTGGAACTGAGACTTTTTTCTACTAGTCTTAAGGCCTAACAGGTTAATTTTGTTTTTTTGACATACCCCTAATTTATAAGGTAGACGAAATGAGCCTTAATAAATATGACCCTTGTGTTTATAGATTCACATGGAAACTGAATCTGTAATTTGGTTTATATTTACATCGAGTTGGGCTTGAAAATGAATTTTTGTTTGCTTGGTGATGACCTTGACACTACCATAAGCATAGTAACAGCTTCCTACTAAATACACTGTACAATATTCCAAGACCTACTTACAGTTGGATGATTTCTTTTTTTTCTAAGAAATGTACCAGTACCAGCCTTCATGATGTGTTACTATTCTTATTTCACAAATGAAGATACAATGCTTATATCATCTATCATAGTTATAAAATAGTTGTGCATTTGTTTCTATTTTTTTATATAACTTTTCCTAATCCCCTTAAATGCAAATAATTTAGATGATAATAGAAGTCATACTATGTTTAGCCCTTTGTTCCTAAGGCTGTTGTATGAACAATTTCATGTTAATGCACTAAATTGAATTTTTAAAATGATAGCCTTTTAATTTTGTTATATACTGCTTATCTTTCTGATGGTAATTTTGTTATAAAAAGTTGCTGGTACTGACTACTAAAACAAAATCAGATATGGCCTCTGTCATGTTTGAGAAAATAACATGGCTAAAGAGACGGCTAGTATGCGAGTAAGAGCACGATTTTGTTCAATTTCTTGAAGTCGAGTTACTTTTCAGTAATTTCATAATAAATTTCTCCATAAAATATCACAATTTTTCCCAATGTTCTACTTTTTAAAAAAAAAGGTCTTATTTTATCCTACTTTTTCACAATGGGTTATGGGACAGACTGCATTAAGGAACATGTTGATTTCTGTAAGTCATGCAGTTTTGCTGTACAACTGATATGTGGGATCAATGAAAAATAATTTAAATGGGAATAATTATCTCCGACATGACAGATTAGGTTGCCAATGCTGACAAGGTTCCTGCAAAGTCAGTTATTGTTTCAGGCTATATTTCTCCACATCACTGATGCTAATGTTGGCCATTTCAAATGAAAGTCTTATACTGAAATTATATTGACATTTTGCTCTGGAAAATACTTTTAAAATATTTCCAGGAAAAGATAAAATATTGTAAAAAATTTCAGATTTTTTTTAGCAATTCTGGCCAATAAGGAGAATTTGAGCGGGAAAAGGTTGAAAATGAAACCATTATAAATAGATTAATTTTCCAGTGATATCCAGATAATATTGTAAATCAACAGTATTACCAAGGGGCTAATGAATAATGATAACAAGAGTACCCTAAACTGTACATTTTAAATCAGAATTTTCCCAAAGGGCTAATGAATAATGATAACAAGAGTACCCTAAAGTGTACATTTTAAATCAGCAATTTTATCATGGGGCTAATGAATAATGAGAACAAAAGCACTCAAAACTGTACTTTTTAAATCAGCAGTATTTCCAACGGGCTAATGAATAATGATAACTAGAATACCCTAAACTGGCCTTTTAAAATTGGAATATTCCCAAGAGCTAATGAATAATGATAAGAGCACCCTCAACTATACATTTTACATCAGCAATATTCCCAATTGGGCTAATAAATAATGACAACAAGAGTGCCCAAAACTACACATTAAACACCTGCCGTGTTATAAATAGTATTATTGAATATCTTGGATGTAAAACCCTCTTTGGTGGGATACTTTACCTTTTGAATACAAAATCAATAGGTATCTTCTTTGCCATAAATGTAAGCCATCCACAAAATGTTGTCATGGTAGAAAACACTGAACTCAAGTTATTTTGTGGAAACCATATTTTCTTCTTTCAGTCTCACTGAAGAACCACCTTTTACCATTTGATCCCAAAATTGACAGGTGCCATTCTTGTCACAAATACAAGTTATTCATAAAGTTTTATCATGTTTTGTTGCATAGGAATTGAGTTATTTTGTGGTAATCATTTTCCTTCTTGGAGCCCCTCTGACCTTGACATCTGACCTTCAATAGGTGTCTTCCTTGTCTCATATGCAAGCCGGCTTTTGTGGAAATCATCTTTCTTTCTTGAAGTCCAGTGACCTTGACCCTTTATCTTTTCACCCCCAGATAAATATGTCTTCCTGGTTTCAAATGCAAGCCATCTGCAAAGTTTGGTAAAAGTTGGTAGAAAAGAACTTAATGGGTCATGCAAAAACCATTTTTCTTTTTAAGAGTCAATGTGATCTTCAATAAACACCTTTCCTGGCCCTAATGCAAGTGAGTTGCAAATTTTATTACCTGAAAATATAGGCCAATAACTAATGTTATTGGGGTAGAACCAAACAGCATGATGCACGCAGTATAATCTGGGTCATAGCGATGACCTAGTTTGGGTGAAGTAGTATGGTGCCTTTAAGAACATGAATATATAAAATTTTATTAGAAGGTTTAGTGCCTGAAGTCAGGACATCAATAAATAAAGATTTTGTGCCAATGTAACTATTATACTACTGGTAAGTCGGAGTCCAATGCATTAATTGATGAAAATCTAATTAACATTTCACTCTTATGTGAAGGAAGCAAGACAACACATTAGTCAAAGATAGAGATTTTTTATTCCGATCAAACATTATCACAACTGTTTAAGTGTCATTTCAAACAATAATATTTAAAGCAATAACAGCAATGAGAAACATAACGGCTTAGTTGTTCAAACAATAAACTTGTATCCAAAAAACCCCAATCTATATTATCAAGCTGTAAGCTTTCTATCAACATAAAACTGTAATTATGTACTACTTGACTGATACTATTGCACTGCTGGCCTTTACTGTGATGCAAATTTCACAGAACAAGAACCCAGTCTAATTCCTTAGTCACAACTAATGCGGAGTATCTTTCTCTTTTGACTTGGAGCAAGACTACAGGGCATCTGAGCAGTGAAGGCGGAGGGAATCGTTGCAGTAGAAGTAGGTTAAGTATTTCATAATTAGAAATTATTTTTATATCCCCAAAAAAACAACATTTTAATCATTTATTATGTTTACAGTAAGTAAAAATACATACAGTTCAATGATTCAAAATGCTTGTCTTTCATTTTGAGATGAAGTTTTATGCTCAAAATCTTCCGATACTTTGTGTCAACAATACTGATGTTTACAGCGACGCAATAGATTATGGTCTTTGTGTCAACAATACTGATGTTTACAGCGATGCAATAGATCGTGGTCTTTGTGTCAACAATACTGATGTTTACAGCGATGCAATAGATTATGGTTATCAAATCACACATAATAAGAGGTACTACTGACTGAGGGTTGTTTAACAAATTACAGACAAAAGGTCAATCAGAACAACTTTAAAGTGAATACAATTTTAGGGAAAATTAATTTATTTGCTAAATTTACAAAAATGCTATGCTCTTAAAATTTCTGTGATTTACAGTAAGTTTCTTTGTGCTGACATCCTCACTTATAAGCAGTGACATCCTCCCATTTAAACAGTGACATCCTCAAATATTAGTGACATCCTCAAATATTAGTGACATCCTCCCATTTAAACAGTGACATCCTCACATATAATTATTGACATACTCACATATAAGCAGTGACATCCTAACATTTAAAGAGTGACATCCTCCAATTTAAGCAGTGACATTCTCACATACAGGTAGTGACATCCTCACATTTAAGCAGTGACAGCAATCCATGATTTAAAATTACTGTAAGATCTTCCTAACAAATGAAATAAAAGTTTCATCTTGTAATACAAATATTTGATTAAAAACAGAATAAACTAAAAATACCCTGTATGAAATAGTTGCTAAAATTTTTGCAATTCAGAAAACTGAGAATTCAAGTACCAAAATGAAGTATCAAATTAGAGGCTTCATTTGAAAGCCAGTAAATTAAATTTCAGCATGTGGATTCAAAATGTACCAAAACACGGGTATACATTCAGTTTAACGATGTCTGGTGGTCTGCTCAACAGTTATATAGTAGAACTTCAAAGTATCAAAGGGCTGCAGGACCAAAAGTTAACAAGTTTTTGGTTGCTTTAAGTTTTCCAAGATCTCGCACAAGAAAATGTTTACACAGGAACTAGAATCTGAGTAATGATTGGTATCATTCCAGTGATCAATGTTTGAGCTCTTAATGTTTAACTGTATTCGTATTCTGATAGCTTTGAAAAATCTAGAGTACAATCTACTCTCCATCATCAGTCTTTTTTCATCAAATTACAATAGTCCCTCGTTATAAGGTGTTTCAGTATAATGTATATATGGTTATAGAGAAAATTTCATTATTTAATTATAATATTACACATAAAATACCTCAATATACTATATATATATATATATATATATATATATATATATATATATATATATATATATATACTAGCTTAGAAATCAAGTTCAACTGCAAACAACGCAGACCCTGATCTGCCATTGCATGATGAACCAGCAGATCAGAGTCAGTGTTGTTTGTTCTACAGACTACTCTTTAACAAACTGCATAGACCCAGATCTAAGAGCAAAGTCAGATCTGGGTCCTTATAGTTTGAAGTTGAACTAACTGATAAGCAAGTATATACAGAAAGATGATCCCTCCTGTAGGATGCTACAAGAAGCAAGTATATATGGAAAGATGACCCCTCCTATAGGATGCTACAATAAGCAAGTATATATGGAAAGATGACCCCACATCTAGGATGCTACAATAAGCAAGTATACATGGAAAGATGACCCCACATCTAGGATGCTACAATAAGCAAGTATATATGGAAAGATGGCCCCACATCTAGGATGCTACACTTTTATGGCTCCAATGAACGGTGCTGAAACGAGGGAGTATTGTATTACATGTATACCATAAAAGTGGTAAAGTGAAAGAGTAATGTATCACATATATACATAAAAGTGGTAAAGTGAAAGAGTACTGTATCACATATATACCATAAAAGTGGTAAAGTGAAAGAGTACTGTATCATATATATACCATAAAAGTGGTAAAGAGAAAGAGTACTGTATCACACATATACCATACTAAGTTTTCTTTACATTCAAAATTATATGGTATATCGCATTGTTGTCCAAGCCAATTTCCTTGTATTTTTTTAAAGTCCTGTATTTGGATTACCCACAGCAAAGTGCATTTTTAATAACGTATAACTGGAAATTCCCACCAAGTTGTATTTCTACAAACTTCTGATTTTTTTTCTTTTATAAACTGACCAAGATCCGATGAAAATTACTTAAGTCAATTGTAACATTATGTAATCCTTGGATTCCTAGGGGTTCTTACTTTTGCATTCATGTTCAACTAAAAACAGTTTTTAAAATATAAAATATAGCAAGTATTTCCCAACAGTTGTGATATACATGTATTACAGAATTCTACTTCCGGACTATAACTCTTTAAGTATATTTTTTTTAACTTTATGTAACTATGCTATGAAGAGTCAGTTTAACAGCTCTTAAGTATGTAATATAACATCAGTTTTTTGAAAATTCAATTCATTATTTACATAAAGCAACAGAATTCTAAAATGGTGGGTTCTTAAATTTCCATTCTGTATAAAGTTTCAAATATAGAAAAGGAGGATGTTGAATGTTTAACTGATCTCACCCTTAATTCACAGAAAGTTTTTGAGAATTCAGTAAAGTGTTGCCAAACTTAATGTGAAAAGAGAAAAAACCATGTGAACAGTGTTTGAACCCAGGGATGACAGATTCAAACTCTCCTCTTAAGGTTCAACAGATGTCAGCAGATGTTTGAACCTGGCAGAGCTTGAACAACAATTATTCTAAAACCAATCACATTTTTCTTCAATCTCTTTGAAATTAATATAAAAAAATTTCTCCTAATGTTGGCTTCTAAAATAGATTACTGCTATTTCAAAAATCCTCTGCCCCATCGTGTGCTAATTAGTATCGCTAAGAGACCACTCATGAGAGACTGCCCTAAATAAGCATACATACAACAACCTGAATGAGACAAAACCACATGTATATCAAACATGTGAAACCAATATGACTAAATATTTTTGAAGTAAAAAGATACACTGTGTGTTGCTTAAAACCACCTAAAAACATCAAATCTATTCAGACAAAAAACATAAACAATCTGATCCAACTAAAATTATAAAGTCTTCATATATAAAACTTAATATGCAATAAAATATCAAAACAAAAAATTCTTCCTTGATCTTTACCTGTTAAAAAAGGTTTAAAGAAAAGCAAATGCTTGTTTTTTAATTACTAAGTTGATGTTCTAATAAATGAATTTAATTACCATGAATTCCTTTTTTACAATCATTTGCAACAAATGAAGTATTCAAATATCCAGTGGGAATATTATTTACATGTTAGATTACTGGGATGTATAAAGTGCTATGACCATTGTGAACCCCATCATACAGGTACTGAGCCAAATAGACAAAGAGTGTATTGAGTTCAAGACAGGACATAACATTCTGTACAGAACAGAAAACATATCATGAAATTATTTCACTCCTTTGGCCAAAATTTCATCATAAGTATGCATTGTGTATCTCGTAGCTGCAATGACTGGCTATGCAAGCAGTTGTTGACTATGCAGACAGTTGCTGGCTGTGCAGACAATTGCTGGCTTTGCAAACAATTGCTGCACACTAGTTGCAGCAGTTACCTTCTATGGACCAAACAAAAGTCCTGACAAATCATCATTATTTAATTAAAATCTAGCCTTTTTGGATAATTCTGACTGATAAAATAATTTCATATTTACTGGGATCATAAATTAAATATCTGCATTTTAACTGTTGAATCAAAGGGTATCTACCACTTTGTTTTGTCAAGTTATGTATTGCCAATCATCATGTGACATCCACTCTGCTTCACGTGATTCAGTTGTAACTATTTATAATTAAAAATATTAATGATTATTATTATTAATAATAAAATTAATCATTATTATTATTAATAATAAAAATTTTAACAGAAATGTTCCTCTTTAGGAATGCAGCATATCCGTGAATTTAAATACCAAGAAAATTATAAACCTGTACAAAACTCCAAGCAATTATTCCTACAAAAAAATGAATAATCAATACATTGGCAAATTAGCAAAATATCCTTTATGACTAGTAATTGCACCCAGAAAAAGTTTTCTACAATAACGTATATTTTCTGTTGTGTGTCATCATCCTAAAAGATGAATGAAGATTTTGTATGTCTCTGTAAGACTGTGAAAACTATGTATGCACTTAAACGTTATGAATTAGTCATCTCGATTCATCAGTCATCTGTATGTAAAAACAAACGGTCTAATACCCTAAATATTGATAAATTGTACTTGCTAGGAAGCCATTTCTGACCTCTCATCAAACCAGTAGTTCTCATATTATAAGGAATATGAGGAAAAAAGATGAAATATTGTTTGATGAAGCTGTGTGCACTGAAGTTACTGAAGAAGTATGTTACAAAATTTTCTTCCTGAAAACAATTTTAAAAAAACAATATTTTTTCTATATCTTAATATGTTTTTACATCTTTCTTATTGCCTTTTCTGTAATGATTACAATTTATTCTGTACAGTAAATTCATCACTGATTAATATGATGTCTAGCATACTGAATTCTTCTGGAAAGAGTCTTGTTCACTCTCAGTGTAAACATTGAAGATTTCATCATAACTGAATGTTTTTTGTTCTAAAGGTGTATAATTCTATGCTTTAAACTATCTGTACCATTGATAAATATCAAAGTATCTTAAAAAGCCTCATCACACACAACTATTCCATGATCACATCCTTTTATCTTATTCTTTCTTAGGGGGCCCCGAGTGGCCGAGTGGTCTAAAGCGCTCTCCGTTACGGATCACTGCCATCTCACCTCTGTCTGCGTAGGTTCGAGTCTCAGGCTCGGCCAATGTGGTTATGTGAGAAAGCTTGCCGGTAGCTTCTCGTGGGTCGGTGGTTCTTTCCGGGTTCTCCCGGGTTCTTCCTCCACCATTAATACTGGCCGCCATGTATAGCCTATCTTGTGCTGAAAAATGGCATTAAACCCTATAACAACAACAACAACAATTCTTTCTTAGAGTAGGAAAACTTCATTTGTTACCTAACTTAAAAGATCTTAAACATATTCAAATCACAGACCTATTACCTAACCTCAAATCACACATTACCTAACCTATAAGATCTTAAACATATTCAGATCACACAGAAATGTTACCTAACCTACAAGATCTTAGACATATTCAGATCACACAGACATGTTACCTAACCTACAAGATCTTAGACATATTCAGATCACACAGACCTGTTACCTAACCTAAAAGATCTTAGAGGTATTCAAATCACAGACTGGTTACCTAACCTCACATTACACAGACATGTTACCTAACTTAATATATCTCAGACATATTCAAATCACACAGACATGTTACCTAACCTAAAAGATCTTAGACATATTCAGACCACACAGATATATTACCTAACCTAAATGACATATTCAGATGAAAAAGAATAACTTGTTGTCCTAACTTGTCCTATAAAGAAAAGTAGAACATCATGCTATTAAACCTCATATATACATGTTCCCTACAATGAAACCTAACTAAGAGGACACCATAAAAAGGAAAACAAGTCAGAACTCCCTTTTTAATTTCCTTTACACTGTGAACCTCCTCTTGAGAAAAAAAAACAAATGCTTAGAATTTTTTTAAATATTTTAGATTCCCCAAGTGTCCATTATAAACAGGCTTATACAAAACATTAACAAGTTTAGACAGCTGTATGCCTTGAAAAGCACTGTATGTTACTCAAGAATTGTAGATTTAAATTAAAGCTTTAATCCAGCAGCAAAATTTAAGATCTTAAACACTGAGATCTTTCAAAATCTGTAAAGACCTCAGCCCTTTCTTTTCAGCAGTGAGTTGCATTTCTTCATCTACAATTACATATACATGTGAACAGGCAGTTCTACATTTCATGCTTCAATGAAGTCACAACACTGCAGCAGCCTGAATGGCATTCTGAGAATAGACCAGTGTTTGCCACAACTCTGCACAGATCATCCTTAGTGGACAATTTAGGAGGCTGAACTCATCGATTGACCCATCTCTTCATGGATTCTTCCCAGTCTGTGTTACCTCCTTCTTCATCATCTGTTCGTATGTATGATTCAGCATCAGACTGGAGATAACTCTCTTCCTCTGTAGAGTAGCGACTTGACGACATTTCATTCCGAAGCTCCTGTAATAAATCAGATTTAACTACTGGAATAAAGAGCAAACTGTTTGAATAAATACACCACTTCCTCTCACACATCACATGCTAGAACCCATGATGGAAAATAGTCTACAATACTGCCTCCACTGAAAAGAACTATTTGATCACTTGCCTCCAGTCTAAAGTAAAGAAAGGGCAATAACTCAATAAAATTGCAGAATCACAATAATTGGTCAAAATATACTTCATCTTATAAGTATATGAACTGAAAATGAATTGATCATGAGGGATATTTCCTATACTTTTGTCATTTGCCATTTGAACAATTAAATGCTGTAGATTTGTCATGGAGGTTTGTTCAGATATGCTACTATTTTTAAATATTGATTAAACTTGCAGTTTCTCAAACCCAGAATCTTTCTATTGTTAATTAATTGGACATCCTTTGTCACTTACAGTAAGTACACTGATCCTTTTAGGCACAGATTATTTCCTTTATAAACAAATTATCAAAAAATAGTTTCTGTATGACATATTACATGCTTAATTCATTTAAATTTTGTGGTCATATTCAGCTAATTATTTTATGAGCTACAAAACCAAACTAAGTGTGGTTGAATCTGTGTCATAAATTTAAGCACATAAATGTATGATTAATAAAACATGTACTTCAAAGTTAAACTTGATGACTGCAATTATTAAAGGCTGAGGAAGACTGGCCTGAGTGGGTATTGAACCCAAGTAACTTAGATTATGAGTCCAATGCTCTGCCAACTAAGCTACTGTGGCTCTCATAAAAGAATGTTCACTCAGCTGATGAAAATAATTACTGGAAAAAATGATTAAATTTTTCTTTAGAAAAAGCCTACGTATGGGTAAATTTTATGTAACAGTAAGCTAAAATCCAAAACCATTTTCATTTTATCACTGTCATTACACTGGTACTAACGGATGTTGCATATGGAGATCTCACCAGGCCAGATTTTGAGATGTGCAGCATATCAATTTTATCATTTTGACAGTTGACAACAGATCCTATTTAGGATATAAGAGTTTTGGTCCAGTCTTACCTCTAAAGCATAGTAATTTGGTAACATTATATTGTCTATGGGAGCTGAATTAGTCGTCTGCGCCCAATATAATATTAAAAAAGGAAAGTCTTGAAACAAATCAATGTTCTAATTTCTTTAAACCTATTGCAGATGGGTTTAGACATCAGAAAAGAGTTCTGCTTTACCCTAGGGTGGCTATCATATAGCTCTGCATCTTCTTCATCTGTTCTTGTACAACTCTCATCATCTGTTTTGACATAAGACTCCCCATCATCAGTTACCATGGCACACTCTTCATCTGTCCTCACTAAGGAGTCTCCATCATCTGTCTGGACTAAGCTTCAAGAAAAAGATGTCAATACCTGACTGATTGCCATTTAAAAAAGAAACATGAAAGTGAATATTCAGTGCAAATTAAGCTACTCCTAAACATCAATTTGTGTAAATAACACCAGCCAAACCCTAGTTTTTATTAGTGACTCATATCTCAGAACATTTTCTGATGTCAATACTTGATAATTATTCCAGGGTCAACTTAAAAACAAAAAATAATCTAGATAAGTAATAAATATATATGCATATGAATGTTCTGAACATATGAGAAATTCATGCAAAGAAAATGATGACTTGTGTTTCTGAGACACAGATGAAACCAAATACTGTAAATTAGAATTTCATACACTAACATTGCCTCCCACTATCAAACCAATTAAAGATAAGGCTGGGGATAACCACATGCAGATTCCAACTGCCAAACACATTAGGATTTGAAACGATACTTCAGATATTATTTTTATTTTTAAACTTTTCCATTTATCCAATTCAGTCAGTCTGAGACTTGCACTTTATTCTGTGCTTAATATTTATTACTAATATCTCAATATAAGATTAGACAAAGATGATAAAAAAATGAAAAAATATCAAATACTGATACTAACTTTTCACTTCCAGGATCACTGGAAATTGTATTGGATGTTAAACTTTGTTTTGCTCTAAGTTTTGCAATAAATCTGGCTTCTTGATCAAGTCGTTTTTGAACTTCTTTCTGCCAGTTCTCCAGATCTTCTCTTGTCTGCATCATTGAGTTGTCTGCTACTTCCAGCTCTCCTTTGGAAAAGAAATGGATTTTTTTTTTGTAACACCAGAACAAGATGTTCTCAAACTTGGAAAAGCAATTTTGCTCGCTGATGAGATAAGGTGATGTTTTATGCCTTCTATTAATAACAGAAATTAATGAACATTCTAAAGACCCTCAAATGGTGAAGCTCTTATGGAACCATGTGAGAGTCTGGCGGAATCAGACTATCAACAGATACACTAAACTGAATCATGCAAGAGTCTGGTCGACTGAGACTATCAACAGATACACTAAACTGAATCATGCAAGAGTCTGGCTGAATGAGATTGTCAACAGATACATTAAATGGAATCATGCAAGAGTCTGGTGGAATCAGACTATCAACAGATACACTAAATGGAATCAAGCAAGAGTCTGGTGGAATGAGACTATCAACAGATTCACCAAATGGAATCATGTGTCTGGTAGAATCAGACAATCAACAGATATGCTAAATGGAATCATGTGAGAGTCCGTTGGAATGAGACTATCAACAGATACGCTAAATGGAATCATGCAAAAGTCCGGTGTAATGAGACTATCAACAGAAACACTAATGGAATCATGCAAGGTGGAATGAGACTATCAACAGATACACTAAACTGAATCATGCGAGAGTCTGGTGGAATGAGACTATCAACAGATACGCTAAATGGAATCATGCAAGAGTCCGGTGTAATGAGACTATCAACAGATACGCTAAATGGAATCATGCGAGAGTCTGGTGGAATGAGACTATCAACAAATACACTAAATTGAATCATGCAAGAGTCTGGTGGAATGAGACTATCAACAGATTCTCTAAATGGAATCAGGTGAGAGTCTGGTGGAATAAGACTATCAACAGATACACTAAATGGATTCATGCTGGTGGAGATTATCAGCAGATACACTAGTAGGAACCATTGAGAGTGTGGCTGAAGTAAACTATCAATAGATACACTACACAGCATCATGTGAAAGTCAGTGGAATGAGATTGTCAACAGAGACACATATGACAGTCAGGTGGAATGAGATTTTCAACAGAGACGCTACATAGAACTACGTAAGTCTGGCAGAATGAGACTATCAACAGGTACAATAGTGAGAATCCTGTGACAGTCTAGATGAATGAGACAATCAACAGAGACACTACATGTAGGACCAGTGTATCCCCCAGGGGTGTAAAACTGAGGATAAAAAAAACCCCTTGGTGTCAGAACTGGGGATCAAATTAAAAATGTGGGGGTCAAAAATGTACTGACAAATTTTCATCTGACCCATACTTTTTCAACCTGAAATAGGATACTGCAACTTGCACAACATACTCACTCTCTCTCTCTCTCTCTCTCTCTCTCTCTCTCTCTCTCTCTCTCTAAAAATACAAATAAACCAACACACACAATTAACAAACAAATGCATTTATTAGTTCATTTTCCTTTTAGTTTAAATTCGTACTTTTAACAGTCTCCTTATAATCTTTTTGTAGCAATAATATAGACCAACACATTACATATAAGCCAATACAAAAAGCCAAATAAATCTTTTTAACCAAAGTACAGTTAATTTACTGCCTGTGATAACATGTATACTATCATCGGTTTCATTGTATTTCATCCTAAAACACATTTATCCAAAAATCAAAGAGGCTAATGATTCATCTTCTCTTTAATAAGTTACATTTGAACTTTTAGATCTTTCTTTCGTTGCAACAAAGTTAAAAACCAACAAAATCTGCAATGACTCCCTGACTTTGTAATCCAAATAATGGATTTGTCTCTGCAAGTTTACTTATTTCTTTGTTGTGAAAGAATGTCTTGGGTAATAATGTATTCTACAGATATCTTGTGGTGAACAAGGGCAGATTTTTTAAAATTCTTAAACCCTGTCACGAAAGGATTATTCACTTTTGCAGTCTATGCAATCATACGATCAGAAGTCACACCGGTAATCCCAATGGACGTGCCATATTCCAGTCAAGAGAATTATTTTCTCCATTTTTGATTAAAGTTAGATCCACAGTTACTCTTTTGTGTTCTGCTTCTTTCACTTTCGTGGCTAATGATTCTTAGTGCATGCCGTTTTAATCTGCATATCACTTTCTAGTGCAACAAGCACTGAGGTTAAACATCTGGACGACATCTTACTGAACTAAGTGGAAATCACGTGACAGCTCGCAAGATTAGGGGAAGTTACTCTGTCATAACATTGCCTATGCTAGTCTAGATCTCTGTTTCGTATGCTCCATATAGAGGAGTGCAACACGGAGCATACGAAACAGGGAACCAGACTATGCTTATGCTCGAAGTATACATGATGCCATCCCTCATCCAAAGCATTGGATATTAAATAAATCCTGATTGCATTTTGCAACTCCTTTGCGTCAAAAAAAACGCAGGGCAACAAAACGTGTGTGTCAATTTTTTCCAGTGTGCATTCCTGATGCATAAATGTGCGTAAAAGGAAACACTGTGTGACAAAAGTTTGCAATTTTACTAAAGTATATGCTGGTGCAAAACTGTTCAAGCCAACAAAGCATGCAAAAACTTGTTATTGTGTTTACATCTTTTTTTGACAAGATGAGATGTCACAGATCATGTGATCATTGCCACTGGTGCATACTCTGATCCTGTTTAATCTAACAGGCAAACTAATATGGAAAGGAGTAGTGTAATTTTAATGAAATTAAACACAGACTAATAAGAACGGAGTAGTGTAATTTTAATGTAATTAAACATACAAACTAGTATGGAAAGAAGTAGTGTAATTTTAATGTAATAAACAGACTGATAAGAAAGGAAAAGTGTAATTTTAATGTAACTAAACAGACAGACTAATATGGAAAGAAAGAGTGTAATTTTGATGTAATAAAAATTCTGAAAAGTAACATTTACCATTTAAAATGTCATCTTCATCATCACTTCCACTTTGTTCTGCAAAAGGAAAAGAAAATATGTGAACTAATGTCGACCTTCAATGATGAGTTAATGTCTGTTTTCAATCCTGAGCTAAAGTCTAACTTCAATGTTGAGCTAATGTCTATTTTCAAAGCTGCACTACACTACAATGTCTATTCTCAATGTTGAACTAAAGCCTATGTGTCAAACTAATGTCCATTTTCTTTTGCTGAGCTAATGTATATTTTCCATACTGAGCTCATGTCTATTTTCAATGCTGAGCCAATATCTACATTCAGTAGTGATACTATCTACCTTCAATGATGAGCTGATGTCTATCTTCAATGTTGAGTTAATGTGTTTTCAATGCTGAGCTAATATCAACAATCAATGTAGAGATACTGTCTACCTTCAGTGATGAGCAAATGTCTATTTTCAATTTTGAGTTAATGTCTATTTTCAATGCTCCTCATTGCTGAGCTAATTGTCTACCTTCAATGCAGAGCTAATGTTTATTTTCAACGCTACAACAAAAAAAGGTTTATTCTCAATGCTGAGCTAATGTCTATCTTTCATGCTAATGTCTATTTTCTTTGCTGAGTTAATTTATATTTTCAATGCTGAGCTAATGTCTATTTTTAATGCTAAGCTAATCTATATTTTCAATGTATAGCTAATGTCTATCAAATTTGTAAATAAAACTATGATAACATTACATTTTGAGCAAAAATGTCATTTTTCACGGTGAAGAGAGAATAAAGACCCTGTCTTTATCACAATGATCAACAAAAAACCCCACCCTAAAAAAAACAAACATTCTAATTTTCACCAGTTAAATCTTGAGAATTTCATGTGATTCCTTGTTTTCTTTCAGGGAAGATGAACAACTGGTTGTGTGCAAATGAAAAGGGTTAACAGAACCAAACATACCCACAAGTCTGAACATAAAAGTGTGTTTAAACCAATGAAATGTACTGCATCATTTTTCTGCAAGTAGCATACCTAATTTGGTTGAAACCCAATAATACATAATCAAGGGACCTATTATGCAGAAAAGAAACTGGATGGGTCTGACAGTCTGTGGTTATAACTGAACTAAACAAAGACAAAACATGTGTATAATCAAAATCATTCATGAACTCAAGAAATTCTAGCTGCATAACAAATTTGGTTGAAATTCAGTAATAATGAAGGGAGCTACTGTACAGAAACAAAAGTGGGTGGGTCTAACAACCAAGGGCTATAACTCTGCCAAATGGTGATATAGAATGCTTGACAGTCAAATTCAGCCAAAGCCTCATCAATAGCAAGCTACAAACCAACTTTAGTTGTAATCTAACAACAAGGGAGTTATTGTGCAGAATTAAAACTGTGTGGGTTCAAAATTTAGAGGCTTTAACTTTGTTAAACAACGATGTAGAATGCTGACTCTGCCAAGGTCTCATCCATGTATATATGCATACCAAATTTTGGTTCATATCAGATAATAATTAAGGGAGTTCCTGTGCAAAAGTGAGAGTAAAATGCTAGAAGGAAGGAAGGATGGATGGCTGGAAAGACAGAGGACTGATGAACAGGCTGAATTTAATCTGCTTTGTACCAAAAAGTAGGGGACAAAAACAGATGACAAGTTAATCTGCCTAAAATTCAAACATGAATACAAAGCAATCTTAACACTGTCAATTCAGAGGATTAATTTTTACTGTTGCAATTTTTAAAAAGAAAATGGTTACTGGGATGCCATTGTAAATATTTACTAAATAGATAATAAGACAAGAGAAAGCCACAGTACCTGAATTGAGTTCCCTGACTAGTGAAGACATTGCTCCAGTTATGGAATCAGCAGCCAAAAGCAGTTCATTCTTCAGGTTTTTCACTAGGGTGGATGCCGAGGACTGGGGGTGAGTGAAAGCCTGCTGTACATCTCCATGTAGCCCGAGTAGAGAAGAGGACTCGAAGGCTGGAGTAGTAGGGGCTGTGGTCGGGGCACTATGACGGCCTGAAATTCCACTCCGACTGTTCATACTCATGTCTATTGTTGGGGAACAACCACTGAATGAGTGTGGACTGTCATGAGGTGTTGATCTTGGAGAAGCAGGCTGGTACTGTTAAAATATAAGTATGTTACTTTACATTGCTTGTCTTTTTTTCCATGGTTTTCCTATAACCCTAAAAACACTAACAATGCTTTGCTATGTTTGATATCAATTTCAAAAACTTTAACATTGCTCACTTTTGCAAAATCAACTCTCAGTGCTCAGTTCAAAATGATCTTAACATCATGTCACTGTTGTAACATTACATTTTACCTAGGTGTATCATATGCTTTGAACTAGTGGGAGAGACATGTATTGAAAAAAAAAAAAAGACTAACTTTTGTCTCGTTATCTTAAAAATAGCAACAACACTGTTGTAATGGAAAAAAATTACAGTCAACAAAAAGAATACAAGACTTCTGGCAACATTCAGCGAGTTATGACCTGTTGTAAATCAACCCTGCAAGCTTATGTTACTATGCAGGCTTTTTGTTACTATTGCAGGCTTCTGTTACTATGCAGGCTTTTTGTTACCATGCAGGCTTTTTGCACCACACAGGCTTTCTGTTATAGAAAACAGATAGAATCTCAAACTGAAAAAAAGTCAGTCACAAAAATACCTTTTTCTTTGTGTGTACTTTCAGTCACAAAAATAGTTTTTTGTGTGTATTTTTAGTAACAGAGATAACATTTTTATTTTGTTTATTTTCAGTCAGAAAACATACAGGTTTCTTTATGTGTATTGTCAGTCAACAACACAGTTTTCTTTTGAGTGTATTTTCAGCCACAAACAATATTTTCTTTGTGTGTATTATCAGTTACTAACACACCATTTCCTTTGAGTGTATTTTCAGTCACAAAAACACATGGTTTCTTTGGTTTGCATGGACCCTTACCCACGTAAATTAAAAATTTTAAATGATTTTGGATTGCATGGACCCTTATTTAAGTAAAATACAAATTTTTAGAGATTTTTAATTATTTAGACCTTAGCTATGTAAAAATATAATTTTTTTAGCAATTCTGATTTGCTTGGACCATTAGCTATGTAAATTATAAAACAATTTGAATGATTTTGGATTGCTGGACCCTTAGCTTTGTAAATTATATATTTTTAGTGATTTTGGATTGTTTGAACCATTAGCCATGTAAAATAAAATGTTTTAGTGATTTTGGACTGTTTGGACCATTAGCCATGTAAAATAAAACGTTTTAGCAATTTTGGATTGTTTGAACCATTAGCCATGTAATTATCAATATTTCATTATTTTGGATTGCTTGGACCATTTGCTAAGTAAAATATAAATATTTAGTGATTTTTGGTTTCTTGAGACCTTAGCTAAGTAAAATATAATTTTTCAGTGATTTTGGATTGCTTGGTCCCTTAGTTATATGTAAGGAAAATATAATTTTTTAGTGATTATTTTTTTATTGTTTAGACCCTTTAGTTATGTAAAATATTAATAATGAAAAATTTCCCAAAGCAATTATCATTAAGAAAAATTCTAATAAATTATTGGCTCAGACAAAGTCAAAACCCAAAATGAGATACTTACATATTTATCCTGACATCAGTTAATGTAAGCATGTAAAAATCCATGTGAAGGATTATCACTGGTGAAACCTCATAAGATCAAACTTTTTACAAAACTCATAACAATCCAAGTACACAAAGAAATTCATAGATTTCTGTGTATCTTATCACAATAGGCTGTGCAAAAATAATTCCCTAAAATATGGATTGTTACATACATAAGTATGAGAAAATTAAACCCTACTGTCCAGTCCTTTAAAATATTTAAAATTAGTGATAACTGTTGGTCATTTACGATTTTACATTCTCTTTACTTAATACAGCAAGAAAGGCATGTGCTGCTGAGTGAATTTTGCCATTAAACACCTTTTATTGTGGCCATACCATATATACTCGCTTATAAGTCAATTATCATACCATATATACTCACTTATAAGTCAATGGTCATACCATATGTACTTGCTTGTAAGTAAATGATCATAGCATATGTACTCACTTATAAGTCAATGATCAAACTATCTATACTTGCTTATAAGTCAATGATCATATCATACGAACTCACTCATAAGTCAATGATCATAACATACTCTGTAAGTCAATGGTCATACCATATATACTAGCTTATAATTCAATGGTCATTCCATGTATACTTGCTGATAAGTCAATGATGACACCATATGTACTCACTTATCAAAACATCAATTCTCACTTATAAGTCAATGGTCATACCATATATACTCACTTATCAAAACATCTATACTCACAGGTCAATGATCATACCATATGTACTCGCTTATCAAAACATCTATACTCATTTATAAGTCAATGGTCATACCATATATACTCACTTATCAAAACATCTATACTCACTTATAAGTCAATGATCATACCATATGTACTCACTTATCAAAACATCTATACTCACTTATAAGTCAATGGTTATACCATATATACTTGCTTATAAGTCAATGACCAATCCATCTAAATGTGCTCATAAGTCAATGGTCATACTATATTAATTGCTTATAAGTTAAGTCAAACTGCACAGATTACAATCAGCAGTTTGTTAGGAGCAATCAGTACAACATTCAATACAGACTAACTTACCAGCACATTACATGATGGTAGATCAGGGTCTACTCTGTTTGCAGTTGGACCTGACTTATAAGGGAGTATATACACTAACTGTAATATGCATCAGAAGAAATTGTGGAAACAATTTACTACAAGACACAGATTTCTAGAACTTTCAACAGTTTTCATATATTTATGATTACTGTTTTCATTTTACATGTTATTTCTTTTGATTATTTGCATTTTGCAATTTAATTTTTCTTCATTTTTGTAGGGGAACATTGTTATATTTATATCACAATAAAATAAAATCTCTCCCCAATTTCTAGCCCTTTTTCTACCCATGTATAATCTTTAATCCCTAGACCTATATATTTCCTAATTCCAAGCCCTTTGCTATCTATATATAATCTCTACTATATATATATATATATATATATATATATATACACACCACTCCCTCGATAACTCGCACCCTGATAACTCGCAAACCCGCTTATAATGCGGGGTCAGGCGTGGATCCCATTTTTTAAAACCAGAAATTACCCCAAAAATAGATCCCTATTTTATGAACTTTATGGAAATCGCGATAAATTAGCTACAAAAACTTTGATATATCGCTCGTTTTATCGTCGAAAACAGTAGATAGGGCCTGGAAATTTTAATCAACATTATGAAATACCAAATTTAAAAATAAAATCTTTTTACATTTTCTTTCCAAGTGACATTCCTAGCACACCGCAATTAACCATACGTAAGGAAATTTCGATCAATGAAAATGTCACTTATGCCGAGTGGAGGCAGTACTTTAATAAATAAATACAAATCAAATAATTTTTTTATCAATTGAAATTTGTGTTCTAGTTCTATGTTCTAGTTCCTTTTAAGTGTAATCATCATAAATGCAATATGTCCTCTTGTAATTAAACGTAAAATGTGTCAATCTACCATAACAGCTATGTCCGCGAGCAATTCTCTGAGAACCTATTTAGGTGCCGACCGTGTTTTGATAACTGACTTGCAGAAGTATTTGTTGCATTGTTGCACTGAATTAAAAGCTGGCCTCCTTTATATTATCATGTTAATTATGTCTTTTGAATCAAATAATGGAGGTGAAATAAAAGAAAAGTTAAAAGGCACGAAAATCCTACAAACTTAAAATCTAGCTACCCCAGTCGTATGTCGGGTGAACTCACTTCAGTTGATCAATTGAACACTGTTATAAATGTTATTGTGTATGTAACATAAACTACCTTAAATTAACCGACTCACTGGTAATTGTGATCAAAGATAGCACAGCAACCAAGTGAAAAGAATAATATACTTCGTAAAATAAAGAGCTTGGTTTCACAGATACGGACCATTGAGGGCAGTGAGTTTCAGAGAATTCTTGAACTGGCACTTATATCCTCAAGAATGATAAAAAGTTTCATTATTACTTCCAATGAAATCACGATATCAATACTGTACTAATTGAACAGCACAAAAATTGAGATTCGACGTAGACGATTGTCTCACGAAAATTTTGCTTGCTTTTTGAACAAAAGGAATCTTGTTTGGTGGTGTATCAACAGTTAGTCTAGTTCCCTGCTCTTTTCACTCCTGATTTGGCAGGATACAATGCCATACCACTCCGGGAACCAGACTCATCAAGAAAACAAAAAGCAGTGATGTGATACACACATGTTTTTGTGTGAACACTTACATGTAGGCTCGTACAAATGTAACAGAAGAAAAGAGTGAAGTCAACAAGCTTTGTATATTTTAACAAAATAATTTATTTCCCTAGAAAACAATGTAAAAATTGGTAAATAGGACTTACGGTTTGTGAATATAATCCAAAATTTAATCCTAAGAATGAAAAATACAAGTCCGATCACTAAATAGTTCTATTAAAATCCAGGTTCGAATCTCGACGACATACAAATATGGAAGGCGATGACATCAGATGTGGTCCATGTATGAATATCAACAATTCCTCAACTGAATCACAGTTTTTGTTTCCAAATAATTCCAGAATAAATTTCCATGAATATCTTTCAGAATTTTTTATAAGAAAGTCAACTTGTTGAGTTTCCAGGAGAATAAATTATTAAATCCAAAAAAACAGATGAAAAACAAACAATCTGGCAACAATAAAAAAAAAAACACCTTGTTCCTTCAAGATGTTAAAACAACTCTCCCAGAAAAATATTAAGAATGCATATTTAAACCCCAAAAACATCATTTCAAGTCTCACGAGATGGGTCATGTGGTCTCTTATTTCAAGAAATCTATCATGTACACCAGTGTAGCCCCACTTAAGAACCAATAATAAAAAAAAACGTTGTTTACACATGGTGATCACGCAAGCAAAGTATGGCCTTGATACTGACCAATCATTTTAACTTCCTGTTTACGAACTTCCCAACCCAAGACAAACTAGGTTAACTAAAAATAACTCTCATGTAACACGTTTTACGTCTTAGATAAACAACATTTACTAAAAGAAAATATCGAATTACTGAAAAAGAATTTGAAATCCTTTCAATAATCATTACAATAAAATGTAATGAAACAAAAATAAAATAAAAAGAGTAATTTTAAAACTAACACACAAGCAATTTAATTACATATACGTAACAACGTAATGGTTGTTGAAACCAGTTGGAACGATCTTTCACATGTTGGACATTTTGAAAATAAAAGTTATTTAAACAGAATAACGAACAACTTCATTAGAAAAAGTGCGTTATTAAAAGTTATTATCAATGTGAATGTAAAATGAAGATTCAGTCATTAAACAGCAAAGTTCCCTAACCCCGACACCCCCCCTCCACTCCGCTGTTTTCTCGATGTCCAAGCGATTTTTTCAATTTTTGGATATCCCTGGGTAACTCACGCCCTCGCTTATAGTGTGATCTATGTTCGTGGACCCCCTTTTGCACGAGTTATCGAGGGAGTGGTGTATATATATATATGCCTTTGCTACTTACATATAATCAATAATTCCAAGCCCTCAGCTACCTATATATAATCCCTAATTCCTATCCCTTTGTTACCTATATATAATCCCTAATTCCTAGTCCTTTGCTACCTATTTATAAATCCTACCTCTTTGCTACCTGTATATAATCCTTAATTCCTATCCCTTTGTTACCTATATATAACTCCTAATTCCTACCCCTCTGTTGCCTATTGTTATGACTCTATTGTGTTAAACTAAGTAACAGAAAATGCAAAACCGACAAATTTAGTAAAATTCATCAAATAATTTATTTTCTTATGATACAAAGTGGAAATTTAAAAGGAACTTAGGTTATTATGAATTGAATCCCAAATAATCCTGAAAGTTCTGTACCAAGTCCAAATTATAGAGTGTATTGAATGAATTCCAGTGGTGTTCCAAATGAATCCAAATCTTGAATGTGCCAATATACCAGTAGTCTTGATCACAATGATATAATCCATAATGTCTCTAAATGAATCCTCAATAATCCCAAAATAGTGTTTTGAATTAGCACTTTGTAATTCTAATGAATAATTTAAATCAATCAGCCCCAGAGATTTTAGTCATTTTCACCTGAAATGGGGGTAGGAAATGCATTTTGGAGGTTAATTCTGAATACATCCAAATACATGATTCCAACAGATTTTCATCAAGCAGGATGCCTAGTTGGGTTAGAAATTTTGGTTTTCATAGGCTATTTCACTTGCACATGTGCAGAAAGGTAAAAGTTGGAGTTATTTTCTTTTTTATGTGTTAGACCCATCATTTTCATATCCTGGCCACTTTTTACCCCAGACCTCAAAGTTATCCTACTTTTTGCAAAGGTTCGCCTGTCTGTGTGCAGTTCAGACCAGTCTGCCTTGGATCTCAGGCTAAAAGGTCTCAAATCTGGGCACAAAATTCAGTTCCAACAAGTGGCAAAATTTTTGCTGTAAAAAAATTGGGTTTCAAAAATTATGTGTTTCCCTCTGTATTCTGTAATGTGAGTAGAAAGTCTATTATTGTAGAACTACACCAGTCTACTTGTCTGTAATACCGTACACTTTGGTGTATCTTAAATGATGTTGATTCTACAAGCTTGGAAGCATGGTACAACCTCATCACAACTACAGGTGGCATTGGGGCTTAATGAGTTAAATAATAATTCCTTCAAATTATAAATGAACACAACTAAAAATGATTCCACTAGACTGGCATTAGAAAGGTCTAGCTATCTAAATAAGTTGTTCACAAATGAACATTAGCTTCAAGAAAAAAACCCAATCATGGATAAAAGTTAAACACACAATACAGATATATATAACAATATCTAAAACCATTAATTCTTCGTACTTTACTACATGCATATAATCCCTAATTGCCCTGTGATACCTATATATAATCCCTAATTCCTATAATCCCTAATTCCTATATATAATCCCTAATACCTATATACAATCCCTAATTCCTATATATAATCCCTAATTCCTATATAATCCCTAATACCTATATACAATCCCTAATTCCTATATATAATCCCTAATTCCTATATATAATCCCTAATACCTATATACAATCCCTAATTCCTATATATAATCCCTAATACCTATATACAATCCCTCATTCCTATATATATTCCCTAATTCCTATATATAATCCCTAATTCCCACCCCATTGCTACCTATATTCAACACTCCCTCGACAACTCATGCCCTGATAACTTGAGAACCAGCTTATAGCGTGGGGTCTGGAGTGAATCCCATTTTCTAAACTAGAAAATACCAAAATTTAAGCCTATTTGTTGAACCTGAAGAAAATCGCGATCAAAACTAGTAACTGAAACCTTGATATATCACTCATTTTATCACTGAAAATGGTAGATAGGACCTGGCAATTTTAATCAACATTACGAAATTATCAACTTTTAATAAGAAGTCACATAATTTGATACATTTTCTTTCCAAACAACATTCTTAGTACACCATAATTAACGATATCTGAGGAAATTTCGATCAGTGAAAATTTCACTTATGCCTAGTGGAGGCATTACTTTAATAAATACCAATTAAATAAGTTTTTATCAGTGAAATTTGTGTTTTAGTTCTATCTTTTAGTTCCTTTTAAGTGTAATCATCATAAATTGAATGTGTCCTCTTGTATTTAAACATAAAATGTGTCAATCTACCATAACAGCTATGTCTGCAAGTGTTTCTCTGAGACCCTAAATAAGTGCTGACCATGTTTTGATATCTGACTAGTGAAAGTATTTGTATTTTCAAGTTAATTATGTCTTTTGATTCAAATAAAGGAGGTGGAATAAAAGAAAAGTTAGAAGTCATGCAAATCCTACATGCTTAAGATCTAGCAGCCTCGGTCATATGTTGAGTGAACTCATTTCAATCGAACACCATCATACAAATGTTACTGTGTACGTAATATAATTAAACTATCTTAAATTAACCTACTCAATCATAATTGTGATCAAGATAGCAAGGCAACTAAGTGGAATGAATACTTCATAAAATAAAGAGCTTTGTTTCACAGATATAGACCATCATCAGGGAAACGAGTTTCAAAGAATTCCTGAATTGGCACTTAGAGATATCCTCAAGGATAATAAGAAGTCTAACTATTACTTGCTATGAAATCACAGCATCAATATTATACTAATTGAACAATACAAAAATTGAGTTTTATCTTATGAAATAATTGTTGCTAGTTTTTGAAAAAACAAAGAATCTTGTTTGGTGGTGTATCAACAGTTAGTCTGGTTCCCTGCTACACTCTACACTATTATATACCACTCAGGGAACCAGACTGATATAAAAACAAAAAACAGTGACATAATAACACGTATGTTTTTGCATAAACGCAATGATTGTTGAAACCAGTAGGAATAATGTTAACGATGTTTCAGATGTCGGACAATTTGAAAATAAATGAAATTAATAGAGAATAATGAACAACTTCATTAGAAAAAAAGCTTCATTGAGAATTATTCTTGATGTGATTATAAAACAAGGATTCAGTCATTAAACAGCTCAGTTCCCACCCCAACCCCACGGTTTTATGGATATCTAGCGGATTTTTTTTTGACGTTCCATGGTAACTCACATACTTGCTTTTAGTGCAGTCTATGTTTCTGGACCTCATTGTGCACGAGTTATCAAGGGAGAGGTGTATAAAGAATCATGTCATAATGCTAACATAATAACAGAATGATTATGCCTACCTGAGATGGAAAGTAAACACTCATTTTTCAATGGCAAAAATACTTGAATAATTAATGCGAATAAAATCACACTTCTTCCTACCTTCAGCATTTTCATCAATGTCTCTAGCTGAATGACTAGTTCCTTACGACCATCTTGCAGTGCTAACATTCTGGCCTCTAGCTCATCTTTCCTCTGACGCAAGACACGTAGCTCTGCAAAAAGCGTTGGATTAAACTGTGCCTCTGCTGTACTCTTAGCATGCGCCTCTTGCTCCATTCTGAGCCTTTGAATTTCATGCATTATTTCTCTGAAAGTCACAAAATAATATGAAAAAGTCAAAACCTCGGAGAAATAGGCACTGCTTCAGTCATGTCTGTACTGAATGAAATTGTGTGTGTACTGGCAACTTAACTCATTAACCCCTGGCGCCGCGTTTACGAGGCAGGAGGTGGTAGCCTACTTCTGAGCTCTGTAGCGTCAAGGACATGTACGACACAATAAAGTGGGTGGTATTATAGAAAGGTAGACAGATGTAGCTTTACGATGATACCAAATAATATGGATGTTCTAGTTGCACTACAAAATACAGAGGGAAAATTGTAACTTTTTGGACCCGATTTTTTTGCAGCTGAAATTCGCACGAGGTCGGAATCCGATTTTGTGTCTGGATTTTAGACTTTTTGGCCTCAGATCTAAGACGGACCGGTCTGAACTGCACACAGACTGGTGAACCTTTGCAAAAAGTAGGATAAGATGGGCATTTAGAATAAAGAGTGGTCTCGACACGAAAATGATGGGTCCGTCAAGCAAAAAAAAAAAAAAAAAAGGTCCAGCTTTTACCCTTCTGCCTTGGAGGTCGATGTATTAGATGTATTCAGAAATAGCCCCCAAAATGGGTTTCCTACTCGCATTTCAGGCAAAAACAACAAAAACCTCCAGGGGTTAATGAGTTAATAAAGTGGAGGAATATTCCAAGACAAAAACACCAATACCTGTATTGTGTTATGTGTGGAGTCTTCATATGTGCAAAGGGATTGTATTTGCATTGCATGGAATATCAATTCTTTCATTTATTTTTATAATATATTTACAGTAAATGATTTTGTTGGAGGAAACATTAGTGTTCGTTTATTTTGTTCTGAATTTAGTTTCAGCTGGAGCAGTATGAAGACAGGTGAATCAATATGAGCTCGTTTGCGGGCAGCCTTCACTGTTAGTTTTAGTTTACTTTCTTGTAATGACATGTACACAACTCACTTGCAGATCCAAGTCAACAGTATTCAAGTATGATTTGAAATGAACAGCATAGGCCCTGATTTTTTAAGCATACCTGCCATAACATGATTCATCACAAACAAATGTGACTCCCAAACCCTCCAACATGGTAGTGTTCCAAAAACATTATTTTCAATAATCTTTGGGGAAATTATCCCCCAAAACCATGATTACTCTTTTGACCAACATGTCTGATGCATGTGGTCTGTACAACAAGTACACAGTCCTGTTTAAAGCCCATGTAAAACTATCTCGGGGAAGGTCATATGGATGACTGCCAATTCAAATGTAAGGCAGTCGGAGATAAACAATCAACATTTCACAGCTTACTTAATTGGTTGAGAACAGGTACGAAGATACCATGTCAAGTCTAATCTGCATAGGTAAAGTTCATTAAGTGGAACAACCCAATTCATTTGAGTTGAGTATAGTCATAAAGATGTGTGTTGAAGACAACCCAATTCATTTGAGTATAGTCTTAGAGATATGTGTTGAAGATAACCCAATTCATCTGAGTTGAGTATAGTCATAGAGATGTGTGTTGAAGACAACCCAATTCATCTGAGTTGAGTATAGTCATAGAGATGTGTGTTGAAGAGAACCCAATTCATTTGAGTTGAGTATAGTCATAGAGATGTGTGCTGAAGACAACCCAATTCATTTGAGTTGAGTATAGTCATAGAGATGTGTGCTGAAGACAACCCAATTCATCTGAGTTGAGTATAGTCATAGAGCTGTGTGTTGAAGACAACCCAATTCATTCGAGTTGAGTATAGTCACAGAGATTTGTGTTGAAAAACAAACATTATTACACATCACTGCCTTGAATGAGAATGTTTAAGCCATCATTATTAAAGATTATTTATTGGCAAGTTTGCGATTAATGTCAATGCTTCTGAGTCAGGTTTTGCTCTATATATAAAATGCAAAACACAATTATTCTGGTAGTTGAATAATATGTAAGAATTTAAAAATGCAGATTTAATTTAGGAAAAGATTAGTCATCTGCAAAAAGAACCAAACCACCAAAACTGTATTTTAGAACTACTGGACAGATTTTGACATTGTCAAGTTAATCAGCAAGGGGGAGCATTTTATGCACTGCAAACACCGTATCAACACTAGTCATTCTATGCACTGCAAACACTGTATCAACACTAGTCATTCTATGCACTGCAAACACTGTATCAACACTAGTCATTCTATGCACTGCAAACACTGTATCAACACTAGTCATTCTATGCACTGCAAACACTGTATCAACATTAGTCAGTCTATGCACTGCAAATACTGTATCAACACTAGTCATTCTATGCACTGCAAACACCATATCAACACTAGTCATTCTATGCACTGCAAACACTGTATCAACACCTGTCATTCTATGCACTGCAAACACCGTTATCAACACTAGTCATTCTATGCACTGCAAACACCATATCAACACTAGTCATTCTGAAGTGTATGACATCATTGACAAAATACCAATACGTTGACAAAATTGCCATTCCCTCATAGCAACGCAGATGTAAAAAGATAATTTTTTGTGCTGATAAAATTTCAACAAGATTTTCAGGGAAGTTTAAACAATAGTATCATCCAGTCTCAAGTGAGTGCCTATAGTCTGAATACACCTCCCCATTTGTTGGCACCCCCTACCGATTTAAAAGATGAAAAGCACAATTGAGATAAAAGATGCACAGAACTTAGTTCATTTACTGACTTATAATTTCAAACCTGAATATGCCCAGGTGAGACCCTAAAATTATTATCGTCTATGCATTTCATTCCAAACGAAATATCACCTTGTTCACCAGTCTTTTGCAGTTCCTGGACAAGTCCACTTTCAGCAAAGGGGTCTATGCACAACTACACATGTATGTCCACAGAAGGAAAATAATGTCATCTGCTTTTGATATTTACAATGTCGAATCAAGTAAAAAAAAATAATGACAACTACAAATTTGCCTTTCACATGGATTCAACAAGCAGCGTAATTTCTATGTGCATGTGTACAAAGAGATATAACTCTAAACTCTCAACATTATGGTAATTTACGGAATTATTTGGCAGTTACTGAATAGGATGAACTATGTCACAATGTTGTCAGAGGAAATCAACTCGCCCATAGTGTATGCAACATGGTGCTGTGTTAGTATGGAAAGTCTACTAAGCATGAAAGGTGCGGAGAATGCCAGTTTTAAGGCCACTCTGGTCACATTCAGGTTAGAAATTTTAAATCAATGAATTATTTGACTAAGTTCTGTGCACTTTTTGTCACATTAAAGATTTCCGTTTTTGAAATGGGCAGGGGGGTACAAACAAATGGGGAGGTATATTAAGACTAAAGATGAGCATAAATGACATCTGTATTTTTTTCAACCCCACCCCATCCCTCTGAACTATTAAGAGCAGCGAAGACAGGAGCTAATTAAGAAAAATTATACTGTCCAATGGATTTTAAAGACAGAAACTTGGTATGTTTTTTTAATTAGTCAGTGATGTGTGTGAGTGTGGATATGTGTGTGGTGTTGCCATTGAGAAGTGATGTGAGTGTGGATATGTGTGGTGTTGCCACTGAGCAGTGATGTGAGTGTGGATATGTGTGTGGTGTTGCTATTGAGCAGTGATGTTGTGTGTGAGTGTGGATATCTGTGTGGTGTTACTATTGAGTAATGATGTGTGTGAGTGTGGATATGTGTGTGGTGTTGCTATTGAGCAGTGCCAAGTCTACCAACTATGAAAAGGTAATTTATATTCAATTGGACATTGTTTTTAGATCTTGGTCACTGACCCCCATTTGCAACCTCAAATTGCACTTTTTGAGTCCACAAAACCCCAACATCATCTGGGAATATGGCAGGTATGTGTAAGCGCATTATGTAAAGACATAATGCTGTTTGTTTGATCTGAAATGAGCAGCACTGACACTGGTTTTTAAGGGAATTATATAATTACAGATCCAAGTCTTTCATGTGTGGCTCCTTTTAGTTAATACTAATTAAATACAGCAATTTCATTATATGTGAACACCCAATAAAAAGAATATCTGAATCAGATATTCTGAAAAAGATTACAACATCTAGCTATAAAATTAACAATTACGTGTATCACATTTTTTTCATACTTAGTACTTTACATTTGTCATCAAATCCTTTAAAAGTTCTACTAAAAACATTGCTTTACAAAAAAGCTCAAAAATATTTTTATTTTGTTTTACAAAAATGAATAAGAGATAAAAATCATATAATTACAGTATATAGTGGGGTTTTGTTGTTTAAAACTCATATAATTACAGTGTATAGTGGGGGTTTTGTTGTTTTAAACTCATATAATTACAGTGTATAGTGGGTTTTGTTGTTTTAACTCATATAATTAGTGTATAGTGGGTTTTTTGTTGCTTTAACTCGTATTTTAATGTGCTAAAGAGAGGTTCCCATTTCAAACAATTTTAAAATATGACTGAGTTACAATTTAGATATGTCCAATGATCAAAAAGTATTGTTTGCTAAGAATATGAATATATAAATGGTGATTAATTTTATGTAACTTACTGAGGCACTGAAATATCAGGAGATTAAAAAATAAAATTGCCATTTATGACCGTGCAGAAAGGTCAATATCATTTCATTTTTTTATTTTATTTTTGCTAATGTATTTTGATGTTTTATATTTGAACCAAGAAGAAAAGTTTGCATTTCAAATGACTGATAAAATACCAATGTGCAATTTAGATACATCAAAACATCAAACAACCAATGTATTGTCTGCTGAGTATATGTTTGATATAATCCAATATGAAAGCATAACTTTTGTTGCCTTAATCAAAACTTACCCCAAAAACGGTAAATGTTTAATGAGGCATTGAAAAATACACAGGAGATCAAAAAATTAAAAAATAATCACCATTTAAAATCATGCAGAATGGCCTCTGAGCATCTCACTTTGAAACGGTTATTTCGTTACTTGAGAAAGTACTCTTATTCATTGATCCACCCTTCTTTGTCTTTTTTATTGGCGAGAAAAATGAATGATTGATGTGTATGATCTTTTATTGTCATTACTATATCTACTGCTGCTCATTAACAACTGGACAATGTGTTTCACAATATATAATTCTTGAACAGCATCATTAATGAGTGCTCTTTATTAAGCTGGTCATTATAGCAAAGCACCACATACATCTGAAAAGTAGTTTGGAAGCCATTTGATGTTTTCTTATCCAGCAAAAAATGTTATCTTAGTACATGCTAAAGTGAAGACCACAGACAATTGGTCAAATTGTCTTGCTGTTTCATCATAGCAATACCAAACTAAAAAAGTTGAAAACTTTGTCATTGCCTATCATAAATGTGAAAGTCACAGATTCTGTGAATTTGTTTCTTATATGTTATCTTTTAGGTGCTTGTACTGTTTTTACTTGGATGTGTCTTCATTATAAAGCTCCTGGTTTCAGTTACTGACTGATCTATATACTAAGGCCATCATTGTCACAAACTGTCGCTGTTACTGTCACAAACTGTCACTGTCACAAACTGTCACCATTTTACTGTCACAAACTGTCACTGTCACAAACTGTCACCATCAGTCACCAATACTGTCACCATAACTGTCACCAATACTGTTACAAACTCACCATTACTGTCACAAACTGTCACTGTCCTTGTCACAAACTGTCACCATCACTATCACAAACTGTCACTGTTATGGTCACAAACTGTTGCTGTTACTGTCACAATCTGTCACAATCACTGTCATAAACTGTTGCTGTTACTCTCACAAACTGTCACTGTTACTGTCACAAACTATCATTGTTGCTGTCAAAATATGTCATCATTACTGTCGCAAACTGTCACTGTTACTGTCACAAACTGGCACCATAGCTTTCACAAACTGTCTCAAACAACCAGGGTATTACTCATGCATTTTAAAATAAACATTGTAACACCATTTGGTGTTTCTCGTCAAATTTACATTTATTGTGAACCTATTCTACAATAACCCCTCTACTGATAAATTTTTCAGCGAATACAAATAACAAGTGATGCATGTGATCATTTTATCATTAAATCTACTACTGCCTGGACAATGGCTTTCATAGCTCATTGACATGATTTGATGTTTTCTCATCAAATTAACATTTTATTGTGAATCTATTCTACAATACCACTACACTGATATATTTTTCAGCAAGTATGAATAACAAGCAATGTATGTGATTGTTTGTCTTTACAAAATCTAC
This sequence comes from Megalonaias nervosa, assembly GCA_016617855.1. NCBI lineage: Eukaryota > Metazoa > Mollusca > Bivalvia > Unionida > Unionidae > Megalonaias > Megalonaias nervosa. The sequence goes on from JAECUM010026627.1 coordinate 58,226, forward strand.
TGCTATTTGTACAATGGTTTCATAGCTCACTGACTGATTTTCATTTTGCTATGCATAGCTTTATTTCCACTGGAAGCCTCAGTAATTTGATTACTTCGGTTGAATCTTGCCCTCAGTCTGGTCTCAACTGGAATAACTTGGCCAAAACTCTATGCATATTTAATCTGCATGTAAATAACACTGCATAGCATGTGATTTTTATGACAATGGATATCATAATTAAAAACTAGCTCTCTCCTCTCTTTTTCCTGTTCACTATTAATGACAAAAGTCTTTTTGAGAACTTTTGCTGCAAGCTTCGTTTCCTTTTAATGAAAAATTTATACATCTCGTGGTATATCATTGATACAGCATACATACTATACAATGGATATATTTTACTTATATCACATACAAATACACATATTTGCCCTTTGAACGGAGTTATGATATGCTCCAGGCAACTATGTACTGACCAAGTGAATGAACTCCTGATATCCCTGCAAGCGTGTCCGCTACGAAATGTAGTTCCATGCATTTTCTTGTTGTTCGCAATCACATATGCAAATTGATAACTTGTTTCCTTTTTTAGTTTCTATTTTTATTCACATTGATTAAATCAATATAATAAACATGAAAGCTGGTTTTTATGAAGAAAGTAGTGCACTACAAACATGGTTAGCTTTTTGTACACTGAACATGAACTCTCAGGCATTCACTTTCTGGTGTATGGAAATTAGCATGGAATAGAAACTAAGCAAAATGATGAACCAGCAAGAGGTAATTAAAATATCTGAATATATTTACAGTTGATCTAAGTCATTACTCTGCTTAATTAACATTTCTCAAGACTATAAAATTCATTAATTCTCTTTCTCTCTCTCTTTTCCTTTGGACGGTTTGACTTAACTTTACCATCATTCAAAGGTCCAGAGACATCGTTGTATGACACAAGCAAAAATCCCCAACGCTCGTATTTTCGTGGATTTTTGCCCACATCGACCTATGATAATCCAGAGAAAGAGAGAGAGAGAGAGAGAGAGAAAGAGAAAAGTTTAAGAACAACATCAGCGCATTAAATACATTACAGTATGTGTACCTCGTAACCAACAAATTTAACTCACAGTATCGACAGGCTTTTGGAACTATGTATCATTGATATTATGAACACTGTAAATAGATCCCAAGGAAAGTGTAAACATATGGTTACAATGAACCATATTCTTGTAGGTTACTTGGTACAAGTTCAGTTTTAATGTTTTCGTCCAGCACAATTTGTTTTTCTCTCTCACTCCAGATTTTTGCATATTTTTATCCCTTACGCATGAGAGGCAGAGGAGAACAGAAAACAGAAAGTATTCCAATGAAATTGTGTGCCATTTTAATTTCATTTAGAAAACAGGCAATATTAATACTTGTTATCATTATTTTCATATTTCATTTATGATTAATGAGTAGAAATTCATAATTGATCTATATGTCTGCAGTTGAAAGAATGTTTATATATTCGTATTATTGTGCCATGGGCAGATCACAATTTGATACCAATAGTATTGGTATATCAATTTGCTTTATACCAACACTTTAAAAGCCATGTTATTTTTAATGTATCTATATCTATATATATATATATATATATATATATATATATATATATTGGCAAATGCTATTGACTACATAAGATGTAATATCAAAATACTATGGCTGACGGGTGTTTAACAGCACATCAAGACACAATAATAATAATAATAATAATAATAAATACTTTATTTGATGAGGGTAACTCAGTATAATGTACTATTCTCACTGAGGCCCTCAGGATGAACAAACTACTATAAATACAAGATATAAAAAAGAAAAAAAGAATAAAATAACTGAAAAAATTAAAAATAGTAAAGCATGCTTAAATAAATTAAGCATAAAAACACAAAGAGTACATGAAATGCATTAACAAAATAAAATGGTGTGCATGTTATTTCAATATTTACAATGAAAAACTGCCTTTTAAGATTGTAGTTACATGTCTGTGTTTTTAACACAGTCATTTAGATTTGCTTCTGATCTATTTGCTTTTGGGATTTCATTCCATAGAATAAACAAATGAATTTTTAAATGTATTTCTTTTTGGAAATGGTGTTTTGCAATGATCATTTGTAAATGATCTCAATTTAGGTTCTTGATACTGTTTTTCTGACTTAAAATGAAAAATACAATGCAAATATTGTGGACAAAGTTCATTCTTTACTTTGAACATTAACATGGACTTTTGGCAGACAAATCTGTATTCAAATTTCAGCCAATTTTTGAGAAAAGGTTTTGGAACCCTACTACTACTACTACTACATCAAAACTAGACCAAAAAGACAACCTTTCCAAGGTACAACCACAAGTAATAGGTAATTCACCTTCCAAATAACATCCATTGATGATGTAATCATCTACAACAACACCTGGAAAGAACATCTAGCCACGATTCGGAAGTTCTTCGACAGACTCACTGATGCAAATTTGACTATTAATTTATCTAAAAGTGAGTTCTGCCATGCTTGTGTTACTTTTCTAGGACATATTGTGGGATATGGTCAAGTTAAATCTATAGATGCTAAGGTCAAGGCTATTTCTGAATTTCCTGTGCCTGTCAGTAAAAAACAGCTGATGCGATTTTTAGGTATGGCTGGGCACAATCGCAAATTTTGTTCTAATTTTTCTGATATTGTTGAACCTCTGATAAACTTGTTGAGAAAGAAAAACAAGTTTCTTTGGACTGAAAAATGTCAAGAGGCTTTTGATAGGTTAAAGGCCATACTTAAAAGTGCACCAGTTTTAACAGCTCCAGATTTCAGTCAACCATTAAAACTATCTGTGGATGCAAGTGATGTTGGAGTTGGAGCAGTTTTGATTCAAGATGACAAAAATGGTGTAGAACATCCAATGTGTTATTTCTCTAAGAAATTAAATAAACACCAAAGAAACTACTCAACAATCGAGAAGGAATGCTTGGCTTTAATACTGGCATTACAGCATTTTGAAGTTTACATCAGCTCAGCTCCTTCTCTGATTGTTGTGTTTAGTGATCACAACCCCCTTACTTTCATCCACAGGATGAAAAATAAAAATCAAAGACTATTAAGGTGGAGTTTATTTTTGCAAGAATACAACCTTGACATCAGGCACATTAAAGGAAAAGACAATATAATTGCAGATGCTCTTTTCCGTGTATAGGAAATATTTTCATATACACCTTTGTATAATTCATAAGAGTTCTTCTTATGTAATTTTTTTTTTACCTTGTGTACAGTTTACATCTGGTAAAAAAGAAAGCTTTATTACATAAATCTCTCTTTTTTCTTTATGGGGGAGAGTGTTACGACCATGTAATTTAATTACTTGTGTGTTAAAGTTTGAGTTCTTTTTATTTCATTTTTGTATCATTATATATAATTATTACTGTTATGATGATTATGTTCACAGGGTCTGACGTTTTGAGAGAAACATTGTGTTTATTTAGAACATAAATATGACTCGTGTGAGCACGATTTTGCATGTCATGGTTTGCCGATTTAAGTAAACAAGCTACGTAAATGATTGGTTGTGACCAAGGTCATTTCTAATTATACTTGTTGTCATTCTGTACTGTGATGGTGAGATTTCGAAATCACCACGCGTTCTTCGTGCGTGTACATGAAATGATGTTTTCGTTCAGTTTAAATACTCAGGTATCTGTGAAATAGTCAGTCAGAGTCATATTTTAACACCTTGTAGAGTCATTCATATACCTTGAGAAGAAGGTATTCTCTTTCTGGTGCTGCAAAGAGTTGTTCATTTGTACGTCTGTAGAGCAAGATGTGTATTGTTATAGATGATAGCTATACTTCATCTATTTTTTAAACAATAATTATTTTCCCTGGAGAACTATACACAACTGGCTTTGGACAAAGACATTTGGTGAAATTAATTCTAAATTGGAACAGAACAGTACAAATTGTGATTCAAAGTGAAAATTCTGCACATTTGTGTAAAAACTTTGTCTGACGTCATCATCCACCATCTTGAAACGGAATTGAGATTCAGACTAACTTCAATTAGAACTGTTTATTGATAGGACTTATATTTTTTTCACAATTCTAGGACAAATGTTTGGATTTTCTTTGCAAATCCTAAGTCCTATTTCATATTTTCACCGTGTTTTCTAGGGAAATAAATTATTTTTGTTAAAACTTACAAAGCTTGTTGTGCTTGCTCTTTACTTTATGTTACTTTAAACGAGCCGATACATAACAATAAGCAAATGAATTTTTAAATGTATTTCTTTTTAGAAATAGTGTTTTGCAATGATCATTTGTAAATGATCTTAATTTAAGTTCTTGGTACTGTTTTTCTGACTTAAAATGAAACATACCATGCAAATATTGTGGACAAAGTTCATTCTTTACTTTGAACATTAACATGGACTTTTGGCAGACAAATCTGTATTCAAATTTCAGCCAATTTTTGAGAAAAGGTTTTGGAACCCTACTACTACTACTACTACTACAACAACATCAAAACTAGACCAGAAAGACAACCTTTCCAAGGTACAACCACAAGTAATAGGTAATTCACCTTCCAAATAGCATTCATTGATGTACCATGGTTGCAAAGCTACATACATTCTGGTTAGAAGATGTTTGAATCTATGGACAAAGAGGCACAGAGACAGGTGCAAATTAAAGGTGATTACTATAGAAACCTCACATCTTGATGCAGGGCGAAAAAAAACTTCCTCATGACTGATGACTTGATTGGAAAAATGATGTAACTATTACTTATAAATTACTTATGTACCTAATAATACTGACATACACATTTTCCTGTTGATTGCACATACAAAACTTTCTTGCTTTTTACTTTTGTATTCATACTGATAACTTTCATATTAGTGATTTTCTGACAAAAGCAATCTTATTCATGCAAAAATATTTCCACTATGACAACCATTTAGTAATTTTTGATTGACTAGAATTGTGTTCATAGAACACAAATGCCCCTACACAGTGCCTGAAAGTAAAACTTAAAGTGCCATGGATGCATGGATGGAAAGATAAAGGTACAGACAAAGGTAACATTATACGCCCAACCACTGTCAATAACAAATTATTTAAATTTAAACTTCCTGTGAAATGAAACCTACCTTAACAGACAACTCGATTTAAAATCTGTTCATAAATTAAAATATTTTTGAATATTTTCTTGCTTTCTGTATAATTTTCAACCTCTGTATAAAGGATACCTGTCCATTAATGACAGGATCTGGTAGTCCTATGAAGGTCCTTTAAAGAGGGTTTCATTGTATATCTGATAATATGTATGAAGAAAAAAAAATGATTTGAATCCATATAAAGACTATGTATGTACTCTATTACTTCAGTTGTCTTACCTGTTCTTTGTTTCCAACTGTGCTATCAATTCCCTCTGAGCTTTATTTGTGTCAAGAGCAAAGTTTAACTCAACTGGACTTCTTGCCTGCAAAAGATAACAAGTTCAAGGTCTGTATGCCCTGGGTTGAGGTGGGCTGTAAAATGTCACTGTGATCCCATGGTCAAAAGCTTGAGTGAGTGCATTGCAAAATAAATGGTCTTAGGTTCATAATGAATCTACATATGAATAAAATCCAAGTGCTTAGGAAATAAAGAACAAATGAAAAACCTTTAACCAAAACCCAAATGCAAATTTTATATGATTGTAACCTTGACCACAAGGTCAAAGGGGCAAGTAGTTATGTCACAGAATGAATTGTCTTCCCAAATATAAAAACAAAATCCATCACTGAGTTTGGCAAATGTAAGTAAATTTTAAAAAAACTTCAACCAAAACCTTAAAGCAAAATGTCTATAACTGTGACCTTGACCCCAAGACAATGAGTGTGTCACAGAACGTACTGTCTTAACTTCACAGTTAATCATTCTAAGTATGCACAAAATCTATAAAGGGGTTAAGCAAATGAATAACCTTGAACCAAAGCCATAACATAACTTTCTATGACTAAGACCTTGACCCCAAACTCAAAGACATGAATTAGCTTGTTGCAGAGTAAGACTGTAGTTCGACCAAACCTTAACCAGTCAGTGGTGAGGCCAATGATGCTGGAAAAGCAACTATGTTTAAATTTTCCACCAATATTAACTAGAAAAAATCATCTTCAATTTTCCATCATCAGCACCACCAACACACATCAAGTACATCAATATGAATATAATGGCTTTCATTCATTTTTGAATATGTAATGTTCCCAATGGACAGGGTACCCTGACCATTATGTCCGAATAAATCAAGTTAATCATTAAGAGCAATAACTCTGTCAAAATGCACACATGTATGCATAAGCATGAAAAAGATCATTAAAATGGATAAAAAAGAAAGGAAAGTAATTCTATAACAATAATCCCTCAAAAGGATGCTTTACATGTCTAACAGATTTTGTGGGAATCTGTGAGAAGTCCATTTCTTCCCCCCTTTTATTCTTTATAACTGCTGAGTGAAACCATACAATATATCTTGAGAAACTTCAGCATACTGAATTAATTTTTTTAGAAATATTTTTTTCTGTAGTTCAGAATGTATTCACATGCCATTATTGTTCAATATGTATTCACATATCATTATAGTCCAAAAGTATTCACAAGCCATTATAGTCAAAAGCCATTACAGTTCAAAATGTGTTCACAAGCCATTATAATCAAAAGCCATTATAGTTCAAAATGTATTCACAAGCCATTATAGTCCAAAATGTATTCAAATGCCATTATAGTTAAATGGCCCAGGTTATAGCCATTAAACTGGCATTCATTCAACACAATCATCTCATAAATCCATAAACAAGGTTTGATAAAAATCAATACTTGTTTGAGATATCATGTGCACATCATTACATATAAAAACCTGGGTTGTGACCTTTGACTGTAAAACCTACGCCTGTAAAAGCCTGTTTGTATATAGTCAAAATCAATTAGTACTAAATTCCATGACCTTCCTCGAGGAAGTCTGGAGAAGTGGCAATGAAAAGAAGCTACCAACAGACACCTGATGCCAGAGAACAGTCAATGGATGGAATGTGGAAGCAAGACCAACAGACACCTGATGCCAGAGAACAGTCAGTGGATGGAATGTGGAAGCAAGACCAACAGACACCTGATGCCAGAGAACAGTCAATGGATGGAATGTGGAAGCAAGACCAACAGACACCTGATGCCAGAGAACAGTCAATGGATGGAATGTGGAAGCAAGACCATGGCATAAGATCTTAACTGACCCATTCAGTTAAAAATTACTGGAGCGTGACAATAAATCATGGTCATCTGATGTCATTAATGTAATTTAGTAAAACTTCTATGTTGATATGACTAACTATTCACTGTGGTGGCCATGTTGGATGTCTGAGCTGTACCGTTTTCATTTAGGACCAAGTAAAATATCATTTGAATGGATGTGTAATGTTTCATGGTTTTCATCCAATTAGTTTAGAAGTAGTGATAACAAACATGATAACAGACAGATGAACAACAGATGGTGGATAACTGCAGAGCTTAAAAAGTGGGGGACTAGTTTCTCATGCACAAATCATCACATATTGTATATGCATTTAACACCAAAATCACATTAGAGAAATGAATTCTATGCACAGTTGCATTGATCATAAGCTGTGAAATTAGTTATACCCATGAGGATTATTATATGGAAACTTTATGAATTTAACACTAACAAGTGGCATTAACTCTGGAAAAAAATCCTAACAAGTGGCATTAACTCTGGAAAATCCTAACAAGTGACATTAACTCTAGAAGCTCCATTAAAGTATGATGAGAAAATGATATGCACATGTTTACCTCCTTTCAATAATGTCTTCCAAGTGTCAAGGTTACTCATAAAAAACACCTTATCATATATGTAGTGTATCTATACTGAACACCAAATATAGTGCATCAATGTGAAAAAATGCATTAAAGCTTATAGACAAAATAATATGTGCAATTTGAAATTCCTATCTGTAAAGCACAGTCCATGGAAAGATGCTGGAGTAGTTTCATGCACAAGAATTCCAGAACATGTGCATTTACAAAAAAAAATAAGGTTTGGCAAACAAAACAAAATGCTGTGACATACACTGGTAGAAAATATGCACTGCATGGATTTGCCCTTCATGATACACAATACATGCATTTCAGCCCATGAAGATAGGACAGTCACCACAAGCACTGCATCTGAGCAAAAATGTTTCCTAACTGAAATTATCCATGCCCTCAGATGGAGGTCAGAGTCCACTCTCTCCAGCTTTTATCTTCGAGATCTTTCATTCCAAAATCCTGCCACTTGTTGTTTATTCTAGAGATTACTTCTAACAAACAGCATAGGCCTAGATCTGCTGGCACATTATGCAATGGCAGATCTGGGTCTATGCAGCTGGATATGATTTTTATACAAGTACATATTGCACAACTAACATGACACTATGTTTCCACTGTAACATAAAAATGTACAGAATGTGGAAAATTGTAAGCATGAAAATACACCTGTACACAAATTGCCTGACAAGTTTACCAACTTTGGCTGAAATACTTTACCCTGGGAATGAAAATGTTTACATACTGAAAGATGAACACAGATATAGCTATATTCCCCATATTACATAACCATAAGGATAAAAACAACTAAATATATGAAAATGTCACCTATAAGAGAATGACCAGTAAATTGCTTATCACAGAGATAACAAACCTTTGATCATGTATTATTAATGCAGTCAATACTATGCAGCCCTCAACTTTCTACATTGATTACAAAAATATCAATCAATTTCAGAGGTGCAGTATTCCTAGAACTTGTAGTTGATACATTATAATGAATAACATTGATAAACTGTGTTTTACATGCCATTTTGTCTCAATACACTACCCACAGAACTGTGTTTTACACACCATTTGGTCTCAATACACCACCCACAAAACTGTGTTTTACACACCATTTGGTCTCAATACACTACCCACAGAACTGTTTGACATGCCATGTAGTCTCAATACACTACCCTCAAAACTGTGTTTTACACACCATTTGGTCTCAATACACTACCCACAGAACTGTGTTTTACACACCATTTGGTCTCAATACACTACCCACAAAACTGTGCTTTACACACCATTTGGTCTCAATACACTACCCACAGAATTGTTTTACATGCCATTTGGTCTCAATACATGACCCACAGAACTGTGCTTTACACACCATTTGGTCTCAATACACTACCCACAGAACTGTGTTTTACACACCATTTGGTCTCAATACACTACCCACAGAACTGTTTGACATGCCATGTAGTCTCAATACACTACCCTCAAAACTGTGTTTTACACACCATTTGGTCTCAATACACTACCCACAGAACTGTGTTTTACACACCATTTGGTCTCAATACACTACCCACAAAACTG
>JAECUM010026628.1:0-14584 GCA_016617855.1 Megalonaias nervosa
GCTATATCACCACCTGACACTTTGTGTCCGGAGATAAATTTATATTTTTGTGTGCCACATTTTACACATTTACCTGTAAATGCACGTCTTTTATTTGTTGTTGTTATCGTTGTCAATCCAGTGGTGGATGTGGGTACTCTGCATCGAACACAATATAAACTCATATTATTTATTATATGGATATAATTGATTTCTCAGCGAGAAACCAGTAAAGCACCATCCAGCACTTCCAAATTCTATCAGAATGATTATAATAGGTCCATCTGGATCTGGTAAAACACAATTATTACTTAATCTGATAATGAGGTGGATGAAGTGGGACAAATTATATTTAGTGGCACCATCTGTAGATGATCAAAGATGTTATGAAGTACTTAAAGATTTTAATCAAAATGCAAAATTATTGAATGAAGATGGCAACGATATTATTGATTTTATCACCGATATTGATGAAGCCCCATCCGTAGATGACTTAGATGGATTCATTAATAATCTCGTAGTATATGATGATGTGATGCTGGACAAACAATCAAATCCAGCTAGAATATTTTCTCGAGGTAGGCATAAAAATACTGACGTGATTTATGTTACACAACAATATACGCAAATACCTAAGGTAATCAGAGATAACTGTAATATTTTGGTTGTGTTTAATGGAGTAGATAATTATACTTTACAAAATATTTATTATACCTGGTGTTCAGGGGATATGGACATGATTAAGTTTAAAAACTTCTTTTCAAAAGCACAAGCTGTTCCGTTCGGATTTATAGCAATAAATTTACATGACCCAAGATCTAGGTATCGTAGAGGTTTGGATAAAATCTTTGGTTAATTTATAGCAGCAGAGAGGGTGAATGACAAATACTGAGTGACCAACGCGTAAACGAAATCGCATAAAAATTTGAAAAAAAATACGTCAGCAATGGATAACAAAACTGAGCTAACCCATCCGTTCTCAACCGTATGGAAATAGTCTCGGTTAGAGGCTTTGGTTTAGCGCCATTGACCTTGTTTTTTTAGCCTTCGTAGGAAGGTTTATTTTTTCAAAATATGTGCGAAACCCAAATGGTCTGTTCACCCTCTCTGCTGCTAGTGGGATGGTCTGCAAGGTATCTCACTTACAACCAACAACCCATGCCCCATGGTATCTCTTACGCAGTATCCGCACCGTAAAGTGGTTAGAATAATAGCCCACAAATCTAGATTATTTATAAATGGAAGGTTCTTCATGCGCCCACAGACACTTTAATACTATACCATTGGGTTCTAGCTAGGCCCCTAGGATAGATGAGAGGCATTGGTGTAATGGAAGAAGTGAGTTCGGGAGTATTTATCGAAACTTTGGTTAGAAACTAGTCCTGATTTCTCCAACAACTCAGCTTGAGATGAAACTTGGATCAGAAGGAATCTGAATGAACAAGTGGACAGGGATTCTTTATGAGGTCTCCAGTCTGCTACAAGCAAGAACTTTAGTGGCAGCACATGAAGACTACCTATCGGAACTAAATCCCCTTCTTCATTCAGATTCCCTAGTGGAGAGAGCGAGATAGTCGTCGAGATAAACAGACAAAGATGACTTGCTAGGTGAGCAAAGTATTTGTGAAATTAATTTGGAAGGAACGCAAAATTGTTCCTTCACAAGTGAGAAAATTCGTCTTCACAGAAACAAAATTTACGACGGGATAATGTCAAATTTCTTTTGCTCGAGAATTAGGCCTACATGGGTATTCGTCTCCCAAGAGAGAAATAGATAACTCGGAAAGACATGTCTAAGCACACTGTGTATCAAACAGTCGTCAACATACTAAATAATGGGAACCACTATGGACCTTAAATGAATCGCTATTGCATCCATCACCCCGGTGACGGCTTACAAAGTGGAAATTAGATTGAAAGGAAGGGATTGAAATTAAAATATCTCATGTTCCGGATAAAATCCCATTGGCTGAGTAGATGGGAATGTGAAGATAAGCATCCTGTAGATCTATGGAGATCGCCCGGTTGTTTGTCTCGATAGCACACCAGACAGTGACACTACACTCCATCTTGTACTAATCTTCCAGAGGGAATCTGGTCAAAACAGCAAGATTGCTGATGAGTTAAAACGTTTCTAATCTCTTTGAAACAAAGAAAATCAGGAAACAAAATCCAGGGATTTGCATAATTTTCAGCCTCTCTACTTCATCCTTTCTCAGAAGGGTATGAGACACTCCCTTTTGAGATACCAGTTGGATTGGTGAAACAATTTGAGAGTAGGCTCTTGCCTCGATTGTAAAAATTATCATGCAGAAAATAAATTCAGGCTAAATTGATATTTACTCCCATTATCTAACTAAAGATAATTATTTCACTGTTTAAGCTTTGCATGTGAACTTTATAATTTGAAAATTAAATTATTATCCGGTAATTCGCATCCTTCTAGCCGGTGTTGTGCAAGACCACCCTGCCACCATCCTACCCATATATCCACCGATCTGCTTTTGCAACGCAGAAAAAAAAGATATTAGAGAAATAGAAAAAATATTTTATCATATCAAAGCAGAAGTAATAAGTGGATACGAAGCAGATTAATGTCTTTGTATTGTTTCTTTTTACTTAAACAATTCGTCTTATAATCAGCTTGGAAAGCTATTACAATGACCACCTTTTGAAAATATATTTTGCTGACCGAAAGTCACAGGTTTTGAGCAACCTTAGAGTGTCAACCAGCATTATATAGTTCATGGAGCAATAATTATTTTGATTAACCGATACGTTTGAGGCCTCACATGAAAAACACGTAGCTGGCAGTAGATGTATATAATGTATATGATCAGTCCAAGTACAAGACACAGTTAATGTGATGAGGGTAATATATTACAATGTACAATATATAGTAGTTAATTAGGCACGTTTATCATTAAATAAACTTATTTGTTCCAACTGCATTGGTCAAAATTAGGCAGGTATATATATATATATATATATATATATATATATAGCATGGATGAATCAATTTAATCATAAACATAACTACTTAACTCATGTTAGTACATCATAAAATGTTGCTCAAAGAGACCGTGTTGGTATTAAGATGCAGCAGTAAGAGCGATACGTCCACTTATAAAGTTTCATCATCGAAACATAGCAACACCTAAGAAATTAACTGTGTGAGCATAAAGAAATAAAGAATGTAGATCTTATCAAGATGCATCCACTGTCACCTTTCATGATTCTAAGCTGGAGAGTATGAGTATAACGTGCCAAAGATTAAATTTGTCACGATGTCAATGCAAATCCGTGAGCAAGGCCAATACAAGCAGGAATATAGGGCACAATAAACATCCTTTGTTGTAAGCTTTTGGTAGTAACATAGATTCATAGCATCATAAATTTCAAGATACTAACATGAACAATGACTGAGAAATGAACATGATGCACAAAATTTAACCCACAACTTAGTGGGATAAAATTTGGTCAATGTTGAAATTACGGAGTAGTGTTCAATGAAATTATGCACAGAGTATGCCACGAACCTGGGTGGTCATGAGCTAAATATAGTAACTTCACCTGCAAATATGAAACATTGATCACTATAATAACTTCTGCTTGTCAGTAAAAAAGCAAACAAGTATTGCGGAAGCATTAGTGTAATAAAATACGTTTGTCGTGTAAGATAAATATTGCATGACTCATGTTAAAATAATTGTGCCAAGTTTCTGGATCAAAACTAGCTCTCACTGTTTTTATGTTTACATTACTGGTTAATATTACAGAGATAAATTTAATACATACAAGAGGATATATAGGACTTTTATGGTCGCTAGACACAATACAGAACTGTTGACGTAGTGCATTTTCAAATGATGACAAATAATGAGTATACTGGAATACTGGGTGGTTATAATTGGTACTTACTTCGTACGCATTTGTTTCCCATTGTCAATGTTGGTCGAAATTGGTCTTTTGGCTATCGTTTATAGAACTTGTTTAACTCCTTCTACACTATTTAGTGTGGTGTATCCACATTTTGAGAAATTTGGTTAGTTCCGTTGTGAATATCATCACATACATTACCCAATGTTAGTGTTATTATTCTGACAAAATGCATGGGTAGATGCAAATTGCAATCCGTCCACTCCCCATACTTTTGAGCAAAGGTGTTGTTACGTATCACTGGAAACACTCACGTGTTTCCTGAATAAACTAAAGACCAAGGATTTCTGGTGAACTTCTCTGTACGATCAAGGGTATAAATACCAGTCTTGCACAGTGTTATGGCAGACTCATTCGACCGGCAATAATAATGGTTGGACAAATATTGATCCCTGGATAGGTGCACAACATCACCTAAACAGGTGAGGAACCCTGCGATAAAATGTAATGCCCGAGGAGGCGAGTGCGAGACAGCATTAATAGAAAACTTAGGTGACCAAACACGGAAATCTGGGAAGTTACACAAATACATCCCAGCCAAAACGAAAGAGGAACCCTAATCAGAAATACCTTAAAATAATGTTGTCTTTTTAATTTTTTAAAATTTTTTTTTACATACAATTGCAGATTGGAGGGAGGTAGAACATATAGATATAAAAATCTTTTTCGACTTTCGATTCAACTTTAATTATTACAGCATCAGCAGTACAATGTCAACTTGAATCAAAGCCAATGAAATGTGAAATATGGGTCACAATGACATAATTTTAGGATGAGAGTGTATTGCTCATCAAGATTTGTCTTCTCGTTAAGTTTATTTTTTAATTAAAGGTATCAATATTATACAGTAGATAAAACACCAATTTAGTCATGATCAAAATGTGAACACTTAAAACAAGGCAGTATAATGTTAAATGTAGCTGACAATGACCTCTTTGTTGCAAGGGTATAATACCAATAGGAATGCATAGAGTTACCTAATTTGATGAATCTGACATGAGCAATGCTCAAGACTGGAATTAAAGCAGTGAAGCATGAAATGCCGATTATAGTGACCTACTTTATCATGCAGTTTAAATACTCATCAAGATATTTGCTCGACCAAATTTTATTAATTTTGGTACAACAGTATATACCGGGAACTAAAAAACTATTTCTGTTTTAGCTAAATCGAAAAGATCCAAAGCCGTACAATAATGTAATAAGGTCAAGATTACGTTCGTTTTGGAAAAGGGTGTGAAACTATTAGAGATGGATGCAAACATCTAGTCTGATGATTCTAACAAAAAGAAGGCTTGAAAATATAAACTTCAATTACTTAATCTTCCAACGTCATTGAAGCGTAAAAGATATGTCAGTTTGATCTACTTTGCAATCAAGATAATCAAGGTGTGTTATTCATCAAGATGCATACCCTCACTAATGCTCATGAACCTTGGTATACAAGTATATATACAATGTGAAAAGTACCTGTTGAGTCATTTGTGAGATGCAAACAGTTAGCCTAAGTCAATGCAATGCAAAATGTAGGTCACAGTTACCTTTCTTTGTGGTAAGAGTTTTGTGCTAATAGAGATACAATTTTATAGTCATATGATTCTATTATGAGCAGAACTTGAAAAACAAAGCAACAAGTTTAACCAATATCAAGTAAGCATAACATATACGTCAAAGTGACCTGAGTTTATAATGAACGTGAAGTACTTAATACCAAGTTTACTAATTTTAGGTATAAAGGATTTATATAGTGTTATAAAGATGTGCTAAGTGCGAAATGTGGCCATGAATGTATTACCAATGTTCATGGATGCACAAACAAAGCTCCCTCAGCTCCGTTCTCTAGGGGTAGATGTAGGTAAACAGTTGCCTAGGACCTGAGAAGAAAATACGGTCGAAATTCAGCGATGGTTTATACATGTATGTGCTTTAATATGTGTCAGTTAAAAAGGCGATGCCGACGTCTTGGCAGTACAATGTAACAGTGAAACCCGTAAACCTACCTTATGGCAGCAAAGACCGATGCATCTGCAAAGTGGTTTCATCAGGCTCCTTCTAGGACATTGACAAGAGACGGACTTTGCAGGAAAGAGTATGACACCTAAGTATCACTTTCTCTCTCCCCTTAAAGAAGATGGATGGGTCCTTTGACCCCTGAGTTCTCCGTAAGAAGAAAGGGTTTTGCACGGGAACTGATTCCGTTCTCATTGTTTCCATTTTTATACTATTGAAGAGGGCGATCCGTGAATATCCTTATTTGTTTAGTCGAGTCGAGTACCGCAGCCTAGACTCGGTATTGTCGAGCCTTAAAATCCTTGGAGGTCACTGTAGGAATTTTCCTAGAAAGGTCTCTGCATCAAAGAAGGGTTACCAGGAAATGGATTTTGCATAACCTGTGATGTCTCCAAGGAAGCAATCCTATGGAGCTGTTGGATCTCTGCAGGGTGCGGCATACACATAAAGAAAGAGTTTTGTGATGTCTTGGCAATGGACTCTAACAGTCCAACCATGGCGGATGATGACAAAGAGTCTAACTCCAACGGATTGAAAGAGAACTCCGAAATAACGGCAGCATGCGAGGCTTTGGTAACTAAAGCTTGCACCCTCAAGTACAAAACATTGAAAGTCTTGACGGAGGTGCGATCCCAGTACCCTGCCGAAATCCCCATCTGTAATGAATCTGAGTCCAAGGTTGAGATCAAGCGGATTGATATTCCCCATATTTCGAGGCAAGTTCAGGGGCCACATTATAGAAGAAGAGACATACCACTCTTTTAATGTCTGTACCCCGGGTGACCCGTATGTCACGGAAGAGCCGTCTCTCACTATCGCTACGTGAGGAAGTAACAGCTGATCTGGTCTGGGATATATCTTGGAGAGGTCTCTAATCTTAGAGGAATTCTTGCCTGAATGAAGCAGGTGGTACGCCTCCTTTACTACTTTATCAAAAATCTATGCATTTTCATGGTCTATCACCGTGCCTATAGAGTGTGATGGAGAGGGAAAATCCGACAGATTAGAAAGAACCGTTGTGACATAATCTTCCGGAAACTCGTCTGCGTCCAAAAAGATCAATAACAAAATCGATAATTCTCCATCCTACCTTCTCTCTCAGGGCAAGGTGTGGAGTAGTTTGCCCCATCTCTTTTAAGAAGGTACGTTTGCAGCGCGTGTTTGTAGTACATCTTAGCTCACAAGAGGCGATAGGACTAATCTGTTGATTCTCTCTGCCTGGATGAAGAGATTGTCAATTCCCTCTCAGTACAGGAGGTGGAGAATGTCTAAGACGTATATGGTCAACAAACATATGGCGCTATGATAAAGTCATCATTGGTGGCATGGTCAGATAAAGAGACCTTAACAACTCAATACCTGCTAGGTGGGAGTCGGCAGCTTGATAGGTGTTGAATATAAAAGTCTAGAAGAGAGAGATATAGACCCAACCCGTTCCCCCTGACTAATCCTTAAAAACGCAAAACTCGTTACCTTAGAGATTGAATAGAAACATAGAGAAGGTGGTTATTGAGCCGATGTCCTCCACTATACCGGTCGTCAAAACTTGGTATATGGTCTAACGACTAAAGTACAACGCTCGCCTTATGTTGATCGGTGTTAAGAGACCAATAATCGCCGCTTATTATTCTGTGATCGATGGCACAATACCGTAAAAAGACAATCAGCCCCAAACACATTAACCATTGAAATCTTGTTCGGTTCCTGGTCATTGGCGTTTTGTATCCGGTGACAACTCCCAGTACCCGGTGACAGAAACTTGGAGAATATCACTTGGGACTGATGCTCAGTATCCAATGAACCATGTATGGCAAGCAGCGATACCACTTATATGGCTCTCACTAGACATATTTCCATTTGCTATGTGACCACCAATGTGTTATAAATCTTCACTAAATTCAAATGACACTTTATCCGGTGTAGTGTCAAATGTCTTGTGTCTAGTACCGAGTACACGGTGTTTAGTACCGAATGTCCGGCGCCATAGTGCCTTGTCATTGGGCAATGATGGGTCATATGATGTAGACCAATTTGGATAATCACTTTTTTTGAATTGAACTCTGAATAACGAGGTCTTCATTTTAATTGAAGGTCCAGTACCGCACGATGACAATCTTGTTCCCCTTGTATCTGGTTAATGGAGTTAAAAAAGACGATAATCCTTTGCTCTTGGAAGTGGACACATTCTCACCCAGTAGCAGAGGATCACCATTGTCCTAACCTATTAAAAATGCAAACATGAACTGGAAAAGAAATAGGTAGAAATTACTTACTTTCGTAACTGTGGGATAAGTAGGGATGAAACACAAAAGGCAGCTGGATGTGTTCAAGACCCTCAAAACAAAATCCCACAAATCACCAACAAGAAAGCAAACAACTTAATTGATGAAGTGGTGAGCGGCTGAGATATGAGTGTCAATGTAAAGAAAAGAAGCATGACAGTCCGAATGTTTGGAAGTGGATTAAGATATCAGACTTGGATTATGTTTTATTCAAGACCCCCGATTGTTAATTCTAGGAGCGAATAATGTCCATAGATTGGGACTAGTGAATGGAAAAGGTATGTATTAATGCAGTAAAGTGTAAGAAATACAATATTAAACAATACGATATAGATTGTCCAGCTGGATGAGTAGTTTTATGTATGCTGAAGGGTTTTAAATGACGAATTCATATGTGATAACTACATTTCGCATGAGATATTTCCGCGCCCCATGGGCCACTGCGCGGACAATATTGCGATCCCAACCTTTTAATGGCATAAAAATATATACATGTTTAACTATGGATACACCTGTATTCAGTTACCGATGTCACAGAAACTCGAAATGCGATCTTCTACACACAAGATTAAATTAAACGTATAACACATATACAGGAAGATACAAATTTACAGATCAATAATATCTAGTTTGTTAGCAACTGCCCGAGATGATTACTTTCAAGTGTTTGTCCACGTGAAATTTAACGGTATTACTAAAAATCATGATGTGTAATAAAAAGGTCGTCGTGACATACAAGATTTGTGGCACTCAATATGGTATAAAGCAACCAACTTTAGGAAACGGATTAAGCAACAACTAAAGCCAGAAACAATATCAACAGAGAGCTTGCCAAATATTTACAGTCCTTCAAAGTAATGCCATTTATTCATATCACAGAATGATTGCTGATAACCAAGAACGAACCATCAATGGGCGCAGAAATAGAATACATCTTGAATTTGTCTTGGATGAAAATGAAATGTCATACCTTTCTCTTTAACCTAACCTAATGTCAGTTTCTTTCCCATGAGACAATTCAGCCCCATTCAGTCTAGTGGCATGCTGTTATTATGTGCTTTTTTATTTATTTATTTGTTTATTTATTAATCATATGTAGTAGTAGTAGTAGTAGTAGTAGTAGTAATGGTACTAGTAGTTGTTGCTTTTGTTGTAATAGTGATTCCGGTATTATTATTATTATTATTATTATTATTATTATTAGTAGTAGTAGTAGTAGTAGTAGTAGTAGTAATATTGTTGTTATTATTATTACGTCGTCTCTAGCACATTTTCCTGCAACAGGAAAAACTTTGCCTTATCTTGCGTCATAGTTGATATTATATTTGGGATGTATAACCTAGAAGTGCATTGCTATAGATGATTGTATAAAATGAACTACATTCTTTCAAACGTATCACTTGAGTTTGCAACGCTAAGCAGTACAGTCATCCGTGATTTTAGTTACGTCCAAACCGGAATCTGTAGCTAATTCTGCAACAGACAAAATTCCTTATACTGCCAAGTTAACCGGATTAGAAAATCAAGTAATGAAAACTTGGATTTCTCTTTAAAACACAACATTTAACAAAGTCGATGAAGCATGAATTTAGATGACATAACCTTCGCAATATAAGTGTATTAATCATCCAGATGGATTCCCGCGCCATACTGCATGAATCTAGGTATAACGGTATAAATGCAAATATTCAGTTTAGTCACACTGACCTTATTATTTTTGTGGTAAATGTGTGGTACTACAAGAGATACACACAATCATATAATTTGATGATTACATTATGAGCAGAGTTTGAGATATAAATGTAAACTACACAATTTAATCAAAGTCAATCAAGCATGGACTATAAGCCACTTTGGGCTGCATTGATGATCAGGATCTATGTGTCATCAAGATGCATCCCATAAATCCCATAACTTTCCCTGATTCCAGGTGTAACAGAATTTATACGGTGTGCACAACAACTGTGCTAAATGCTAGGACAAAACCAAGAATGTAAAAACTAGCGTACATATTTGTACCAATTTACAGTGCGATTAGCGAATGCAAAGCTCACCTCAAGTTTCACTAATTACCTTTCATACAAACCCCTTTAATCTTACGTGGCTGATATGGCGTGCAATACAGATCTTAATTCTGATTCCGTATCGCACACCTAAAATTTTCGTTTCGTACGCCCAGCTTAGAACTACTTTTACCACTTAAAACTTTGAATAATGTAAACTTGTATTTCCTTCCATTTCCCTCCCTTACATTTCCCTCCATGTGTTCTATGACAATGTTCAATAATAATCCACTTATAAAATATCGGGAACGATTTATTGTTATACATTTCAAATTATTCAAAAAGGTCACATTTGTAATTTTAAGAAATGCAATCATATACTGTGAAAGTGGCCGTTTTCACCGCTGGGGATAATGGGGCAGAAGTATAAGAAGCTATGGGCAGTTTATGGGCATTCACTGCATATATTTGGAGAAATTTGAGTTAGTTGTAGTTGAAAACACTGTTGTGGAACGAATGCATGACATTGAGTTTCCACATGAAGCTGGTGTGCAATCATGTGACAGAGAGAGTAAGTACTTTGCAGCTGAAAGTTTGCATTGAAATTTTAAAAATCAAGACAAAGTAACAATAACACAGGGAGTCATATCAAGATTGAAGGCATGGTAAATAATGCCGCAGGTTTGCAGATATCTTTACTCCATGTTTAATTCCCCGTAGACATTACATCATTTAAATCATCTAAAATACCAAATATATAGCTAACATCCGTTCCAGCTTCATAGTTTCAAAGATATGGTCTGTGGAATTATATTTTTAAGGCGCAAGTTTAAAGAGAGGGACTTGTCTATTAAAACTACTGAGAAATCGTACCTGTTTAGTTAATCTAAGAATAAAACTAACAAACACTTGCAGCATAAAGGTAGGCGAATCACAAACATCAGCAGCTGTTTTGATTGCAGCTGTGATGCAAGATTGGAAGAAGAGCATTTTGTTACAATGTTGTTGAAACTTTGTCAGCTTGGTCACATGGAGGGAAATGTAAGTTTACATTCTAAATTGAAATAGAAAATAAACGGAAAAAACAGAACAATATTATAATATTGTTTAGGATTTTCTTGTTAAAATATATCCAGATGAATATTATAAATCTAATCCCATCTTAGAAAGAGACCAAATATTAGAATTTTTGAAGGTATATGCTTAAAGTATCACTTTAAGATCAATACAACAATAATTTAGCGAAGTAAAGGAAAGAATAAAAATAGAGAGATTGAATATACAATAAATTAATGAGCTTTCAGTATAAAATTGAATGTATTTAATTAGTGGCATTCAGTGAAATTTATCCATATATTTTCTTGCATGTAAAGTGTCTATTAAATAAGTCGGGTTTATGAAAAAGAGTTACCCACTGGTCAAAAACCTATGTTCCATTTAGGAAGTAAGGAAAAGATCCACTTGCTTGTGATTGCAGAT
Source organism: Megalonaias nervosa (assembly GCA_016617855.1). NCBI lineage: Eukaryota > Metazoa > Mollusca > Bivalvia > Unionida > Unionidae > Megalonaias > Megalonaias nervosa. The sequence goes on from JAECUM010026628.1 coordinate 11,693, forward strand.
TAAATCCATTCACATTTTTCCCACAGTATTTTTAAAATTCAAAGCTAAAGAGTAAATCAATATATGGAATGTAGACAGACCGATGACATAATTACACAGAATACATCTAGATCAAGCCTCGTTTACTAACAGGATTGTTGTACAATCTCTTTCCTAAAAAGCCAACTAATTCATGTCTTTCAAAAGTGTACACTAAACAACATAAATGACTGTGAGAATAAAAAGGGGATAGGTAATAAATACAAAGTCAAATAAGTGTTCTGTTCCGAGTCTGGGGAAAGTACTCGTTTGATACGGCATAGGAACATACGTCTCGGCATTTCGGACTCACTTTTTATCAAACTAGACCTTTCTGCCTCCTCTGTGAATAGCATGCAGCAAACAGTATACTCACATAATTCCTATACTCAGTCACATGTACAACACAAAGTTAACCAGCTAAGTATAATATATCAAAATATATAATGCATAGTCATTAATATGGAAAGTTTGCAATTGTATAAATATCGAACCATCTTGGTTACAAAGGGATTTCTAAATAGGGTACGATGTATATAATTATACCATGTATGAATCGATGTAATCATAAACACAGCAACGTAATTTGTATTAATAACCCATAAACAACAGAAAACAGTGACGATTGTCCTGGTACAGTGTCCAAATTTCTTCGTCCGGTAAATGCTAGATCTAAACAATAGAATACACAATTATTGCAACGATCAGCATTATTGTGCGAAAATGTGACATATTAATGCCAAGATATCTTCTATAAAAATTTGGCTAAATTCTGTTTTAAGCTCATATATACGCGACATTTAAAGCGGCTACAATTCATAGTAATGATGGCAAAGTGAATGGCAGATCAAGAACATTTATTCATGTTGTGAATACCTTCTTGCAAGATGCATTTTCTAGGTTGTTTCTTGTGAAGACGTTATTTAGGATCATCTTTAACACATGTTGCTAAAAATAGATGTCTTCAACAATGGATCAGCATCAATGGGGTAAGACATGAAACAAATTCATGCCATGATACATTCTGTTAACGTTAGTTACTTTCTTTTGCACAGTCATAGAAGCATGTTTCTTTATAGGACTCTCTTAGTAGTGATATTAATGTGGATGGAAGATCACAATCGTATGTTCATATTTACTTGAATTTGTTTAAACTGTCTTTATAGTACCTTCTGAAAAACGTTGTTGAAAGATTTTTATATCTTTTTAAACGATTTTTCTAATTTTAGCAATATTGATCATATTGGTCAGTATACTGGACTCATAACTGAAAGGGTGCGGGATAACATTCTACTATGGCATCAGCCTAGGTTGCCTAATGTGGTGTGTCCTTGGGCAAAGCACTTTTCTCCAATTAACTCGGTTCAAATAACCAACTTATGTGCTGTTAGGTAAAACACAAACAAAAAAGTAAAACAGGTTGGCATCATTTAAAAATCATTTAAAGAACACAAGTGCCAGGATGATCTCTGGCACATATTGTGAACTTCTGTTCAGTGGCTTGTGAAAAGAAGTCATAGAACAGGAGTTATACTTTTTGTCGTGAGAGCCATATTTCCTGGAAGATCGGCATCCATTTGTAAATATTATAAATACTTTATGCCGGTATAATCTCTGCCAAGTTTAGCCGAAATTGGTCTTGAGAGTTTTCTCAAGAACCTTAAATAAGCTATTCTAATCGAAGCCGTATTCATGTATACGCTGCAGGGGGACCATACAATAAAGTCGATCTGTCCTTTGACAGGAGAGATACAGATTTTCCGTGGCAAATTCGAAAACTTTAAAATATTAAGAACTTGTGATTTGACCCAAGCCTCTTCAATATAACTCGGAGATCCTTTCGGTCTGATGCAACTGTAAGGACAGGATGAGGATAATTCATTTTAAAACCAGGAAATAATGACCTTTACAAAATACTTTACTAGAGACTTGACCTCCGCTAGAATGCAAAAGAGAGTAATGTGCACGACCCTCCCTCCCAGAGAAGAGCATTGCAATGTCTGCAAGTTTGGTTATGACTGTAAATTGTAGTGATTATCTCTATAAACAAGATAATAACTAGTTGTAAAGGTTGTTCAGTGTCTATTTAACACTGGGCAGAGTTCGATCGTTGGAAGTTAAAAGCCCTCTTTACCTGAATAAATTGCACTAAGGATGGTCACATTCTGTGGAGCAATTTGTTCACAGATTTTCATTTTTTTTCAAGCGAACCATATTTCACGATGGATAAGTATCATTTATAGACAATCCAAAGGTAACAAAGATGGAATCTGTTCTGTCAGGTTAGTTCAAAGTATATTCGGTGAATCAGGAGAAAATCTGATCTAAGGCGTTTGTTCTTTTAATAACAGTGGCCTATAGATGTTAAATAACATGGTACACCTTTGAAAGAGGATGAGAATAATTTGAAAAGGTTTCGACGATCTCCTTTTGAGGAAGCTTTATATCAAATTTAATCAAATCTATTCAGTACCTTTGGTGAAACAGTCTTTTAAGAGATGGAAATAGTTTTCTAAGAGATGGAAAAATTTCTAGTTTTGGCGTTGACAGCCATATTTCATGGAAGATCGCCATCAATTTGTATATATTGGAAATACCTTTATTCCAGTTTTATTTCTGCCAGGTTTAGTTCAAATTAATCTTGTAGAATTTCAAAAGAACTTGAACGAAGGTATATTTAATATAAGTCGTATTGTGGTGCACGCTGGTTGCAAGACTATAATATGAATTTACATGGTTACATGGCAGTTGAGATAATGTTTATCCATGGCAACACTAAATAATCCCAAATTCGAAAACTTTGGAGACATGAAGACATTATGATTTGACCCAGTGGCCTTCAATATCCCTCGCAGATCCTTTCTGTTTCATGCA
>JAECUM010026628.1:14604-40569 GCA_016617855.1 Megalonaias nervosa
ATCACCTTCATATGCCCATATTTTGAATGCATTCTTGCACGATGCTTTTGATTGCATTTGTTTAAATTATCTTAAGAACCTTCTGAAAAGTTGTTTTCAAAGATTTATCTATCATCTTTAAAGATTTTTCTATTTTTAGCAACAGTTGTCATATTTGATAATAGCAATGGTGGTTTGATGGCTAATGTGCTGCGCTCAAGACTAAAATGGTGCGAGTTCATAGTCAACTATCGTATCAGCCTGGGTCGGCTAATGTGGTTTCTCTTTTGGCAAGGCACTTTACTTCAATTAACTCGGTTCTAAATAATCAACTTATGTTGCTATTCCACAAAACACAAAAGCAAAACAAAGCAGATCGGCATCATTTAAGGAATGTAAGTGAACACCCATACCAGTATGATTTCAGTCTCGTTCTCGTAACTTCTCTTCAGTCGGTTGTGAAAAGAAGCCCTCTTAAGGAATTTCTAGTTTTGGCACTGACAGCCATATTTCATGGAAGATCGCCATCAATTTGTATATATTGGAAATACCTTTATTCCAGTTTTATTTCTGCCAGGTTTAGTTCAAATTAATCTTGTAGAATTTCAAAAGAACTTGAACGAAGGTATTTTTAATATAAGCCGTATTGTGGTGCACGCTGGTTGCAAGACCATAATATGAATTTACATGGCTACATGGCAGTTGAGATAATGTTTATCCATGGCAACACTAGATAATCCCAAATTCGAAAACTTTGGAGACATGAAGACATTGTGATTTGACCCAGTGGCCTTCAATATCCCTCGCAGATCCTTTCTGTTTCATGCAGCTATGACCAAAGGCTGAGGATAATGCATTGGGCAAACAAGAAATACTAACCCTTACAAAATACTTTAATTACGATTTGATCTTGGCTGGAAGACCAAACAGTGTAACGTCTATGCCTCTGCCAGTGCAACAAGCATGGAGACATGTTTTATGTATATGTATATTTTGAATTATCTTTAGTACATGACTGTATCTAAAGTGTGTGTAATTTTTGTTCATGACTGTACATTTTAGTGATCATCTATAAACAAGATAATACGAAGCTAATTTTAGTCCATGGGTGTAGATTCTATTTGATAGATATTGCGCTTTAAATAGTTATTCACAAGCTAAACTCAACCTATTTATTGAACCTGTTGAGACGTTTGGGGTAATTTCTTATTGGCTAGTGGGATCAGATGGGATCTTAAAAGAATTATGTTATTTTCCATTGGTCGGGTTGGTCAGCTGGGTTCTTGTAGGACGTGTGTTACTGGGAAATGTCAGGTAGTGTGTATCAGACAATTTATGTTTTAGAGCTATATAGATGCTTATGAGGAGGTAGAGATGGACAATTATTTCATTCCCATTTCTATTGTTCTTGTTATAACATCAGTCGGCAGATATGTTTAATGTTGTGTATAGATATAATATGAGACGAAACATTTATTGGATTATTCACTGGAATTACAAAGTGTTCACTGAAATAAAATATTATTTTGGGACTATTGAAAATTTTTTTAAAGGAGGTCTGGACAGTGCCATTTTGATGCATCAGCACACTCGAGGATCCGGGATTCATTGTGAACATTCTATTCTTTTTTACTTGGTTGGATCTTTTAAGGATTATTTTGGATTTGATTCATAATACTGAAAGTTCCCCTTAAATTGTCATTTTATAGCTTTGATAACTAATATATTTCCTAAGTTTGACAAAACTTCTTGGTCTTGCTTCCTCCTGTTAGTTAGTTTATGACCATAGAGTCATAAAACAATAAAAGGAATGGTATGGAATTAAATCTGACACATATCAATTGCCACATACACAAAATTCTCATTCCTGTAAGAAAATAAACTCTCAAAGTGGGCCTGAGATCACTCAACATGCTGACATCTGTTTAATAGCTGAGTGGAACAGCAGTTGTCAAGCATCTGGGCCAATAGGATGCTTGCAACTAACATTTTGTTCCGGTACCGTTGATTGCATCTGTTATGAAAACAATTTGTTCAAGATTTCTTTAGTAGTACTAACTTCACCTATATTAGAGGCCACGTCACCATCATTCTTGAAGTTTCTGAATGGTCCGTATGATACAACAATTAGATTAAAAGTTGATCAAATTCTGTTAAACAGCGTATACAGATACGATTATGTCGATGTTTCATGCTTCTAGGTGGATTGACATCGCTTGACAGATTTTAAAGCCCTTCTTTCTGTGTGAAGCTTGGTCAAATTGAGCTGCGCGGTGTTTGAGAAGAAATGGTTTAAAAGATTTTCTATTTTAGGAACGCTGGCTATATTTGATAAGAGATCTGCATCATGTCTATCCACTAAAACAGCTTTAAGTTACGTTGATTCCTGTAAAGTTTGGTCCATTTCTATTTACAACTTTGTAGAGTTCATTCGTTGAAACATGATCAGTGGGATGAACATGAAAGCGCTCTGTACCTGAATATTTTGCTCCAAGGGTGATCAGATTCTGAGGAGCAATTGGGGAGAAGTTCTTGAAAGGTTTTCATTTGTATTAAAGGAAACCATATTTCACGATGGATAAGAATCATTTATAGACAATCCAAAGTACTGAAAGCCAGATTGTCTTATCTCAGGTTAGTTCAATTTCTATATAGTGGATGTGGAGAAAATGTCAGCTAAAGCATTGTCATTCTTTTTAATAACAGTGGCCTTTAGATGTTTAATAACAAAGTCCACATTTGAATGCCGGTAAGACGCATTTGGAAAATATAGAACGATCTTCCTTACAGGATGCCTTTTGTCAAATTTAATCAAATCTATTCAGTACGTTTAGTGAAACTGTCTTTCTAAGAGATGGAAATAGTTTTAGTAATGATGGCCATATATAAGGCAGATCAACATCATTTTTATAAATCTGAACGAAAATCATACAAGGATTCTCTGTGTCAAATTTGAAAACAATTTGAACGGCCGTTACTGAGAAGATTAAAATAGTTATTGATGGATGCCCAATGCATATCGGACACAGGGCCATGACATAAGCTGACTTACCCTTGCAGCATTTTGAGCTACAATCTGCTCCTGGATATATGAAAATTATCCAAAATATACGAACTTGCATTAACTATGAGAATGACATGAATTTCAGACCTAATATATAGATGTACAACCTTCACATAAACTTACTTGCTTCACAAATTCCGTCTGTAAAGTTGACACCATTACTATCATAATATTCAGTCCGACATACACATGTTCCATTACACACAGCATTAGTATCGTTACATTCATCTGTCTGGTTACAACTGGATCCTAATCCGACCTCTGACGACAAAATAAAGCTGATTAACAATAAAGAACAGTTTTGATCGAATTACATAAGACTTATTAAACCTTATCTTTAGCCAGGAGTTTAAATGTAACATAATTGCTGTGTATAGATAGATTGCATGACGGATTACTAGGTGTATATTTGTACCCAAGTATAAACTACATGTGTTGAAACTGTGCCGAATGTTCTGCTACAGCGACATTATGGTCCAAAGTTATTTTACTCCTTCAGGCACATGTTTGAACTATCTCTGATTTGTGTAAAATTTCTCAGATAATTTCAGAATAATGGAAAGAAATAATGCAGAAAGTATCAACGTTCTGGATATTATTTGAATATTCTTGGCTGTTTTTAAAATGTACGTAAGGCAACAGACAAAACTATCCTTTAAAATTATGTTTCAATAGTAATTTTTCTGACTCAAGAGATAGCTTGTGAGAAACACAAAATGAATGAATTCAGTCAATAGACATTTTAAATGCAAATATAATACTTAATACAATCAAGTATATTAAATCTATCATACCGGTGTTGTGATCAGTTTAAAGTGTACTAATCTAAGGTTTATACGAGTAATGGATGAATTTTTCTACTGATGTATGGGCATGTCCAATATCAAAATAGGGTAAGAATGATAAAACAAAGACAACATGTTGATGGCTTATTTTCCCGAGTTGTTATATAGTTATTTTTGTTGCCATTCTGTTAGCGGTATCTCTTTATTTGTATCCGAGAAAAAGAAAACAAAAGAAACTACGTGGAACAAGAAGCCGATATGGGCCTGAGAACTGTCACAAAGGTGACACCTACCTAAGAGCCAGCTGGCATTATAGATGGCCTTGAAATCTGATTTAAATATAATATTTTCTCACATTCAAAGGTTTCAAACGTTTTCAGCAATGCCAGGTATATTTGAAGGTGAATCGCATAATTTGTGCAGATTTCAAAGGTCTTATACCACAATGCTTTCGGTGAAATTTGGTTACATTCTACTGACTGGTTCTTGAGAAAAAGTTGTTTAAGATCTTCTTAATTGGATGCTGCTAACAATAGGCATATTTAATAGTGGATCAGTATCATTGAGGTGAAACATGAGAGACATACAAGCCAGGATACTTTCTGTGAACGTTAGTTAAATTGGTTTGCGCAGTCATAGAACCGTGTCAGCTTAATGGGTTTCCTTGATAATACTGCTGTATTTGTGATTGGACGATCACCTTCATATGCCCATATTTTGAATGCATTCTTGCACGATGCTTTTGATTGCATTTGTTTAAATTATCTTAAGAACCTTCTGAAAAGTTGTTTCCAAAGATTTATCTATCATCTTTAAAGATTTTTCTATTTTTAGCAACAGTTGTCATATTTGATAATAGCAATGGTGGTTTGATGGCTAATGTGCTGCGCTCAAGACTAAAATGGTGCGAGTTCATAGTCAACTATCGTATCAGCCTGGGTCGGCTAATGTGGTTTCTCTTTTGGCAAGGCACTTTATTTCAATTAACTCGGTTCTAAATAATCAACTTATGTTGCTGTTCCACAAAACACAAAAGCAAAACAAAGCAGATCGGCATCATTTAAGGAATGTAAGTGAACACCCATACCAGTATGATTTCAGTCTCGTTCTCGTAACTTCTCTTCAGTCGGTTGTGAAAAGAAGCCCTCTTAAGGAATTTCTAGTTTTGGCACTGACAGCCATATTTCATGGAAGATCGCCATCAATTTGTATATATTGGAAATACCTTTATTCCAGTTTTATTTCTGCCAGGTTTAGTTCAAATTAATCTTGTAGAATTTCAAAAGAACTTGAACGAAGGTATTTTTAATATAAGCCGTATTGTGGTGCACGCTGGTTGCAAGACCATAATATGAATTTACATGGTTACATGGCAGTTGAGATAATGTTTATCCATGGCAACACTAGATAATCCCAAATTCGAAAACTTTGGAGACATGAAGACATTGTGATTTGACCCAGTGGCCTTCAATATCCCTCGCAGATCCTTTCTGTTTCATGCAGCTATGACCAAAGGCTGAGGATAATGCATTGGGCAAACAAGAAATACTAACCCTTACAAAATACTTTAATTACGATTTGATCTTGGCTGGAAGACCAAACAGTTTAACGTCTATGCCTCTGCCAGTGCAACAAGCATCGAGACATATTTTATGTATATGTATATTTTGAATTATCTTTAGTACATGACTGTATCTAAAGTGTGTGTAATTTTTGTTCATGACTGTACATTTTAGTGATCATCTATAAACAAGATAATACGAAGCTAATTTTAGTCCATGGGTGTAGATTCTATTTGATAGATATTGCGCTTTAAATAGTTATTCACAAGCTAAACTCAACCTATTTATTGAACCTGTTGAGACGTTTGGGGTAATTTCTTATTGGCTAGTGGGATCAGATGGGATCTTAAAAGAATTATGTTATTTTCCATTGGATGGGTTGGTCAGCTGGGTTCTTGTAGGACGTGTGTTACTGGGAAATGTCAGGTAGTGTATATCAGACAATTTATGTTTTAGAGCTATATAGATGCTTATGAGGAGGTAGAGATGGACAATTATTTCATTCCCATTTCTATTGTTCTTGTTGTAACATCAGTCGGCAGATATGTTTAATGTTGTGTATAGATATAATATGAGACGAAACATTTATTGGATTATTCACTGGAATTACAAAGTGTTCACTGAAATAAAATATTATTTTGGGACTATTGAAAATTTTAAAGGAGGTCTGGACAGTGCCATTTTGATGCATCAGCACACTCGAGGATCCGGGATTAATTGTGAACATTCTATTCTTCTTTACTTGGTTGGATCTTTTAAGGATTATTTTGGATTTGATTCATAATACTGAAAGTTCCCCTTAAATTGTCATTTTATAGCTTTGATAACTAATATATTTCCTAAGTTTGACAAAACTTCTTGGTCTTGCTTCCTCCTGTTAGTTAGTTTATGACCATAGAGTCATAAAACAATAAAAGGAATGGTATGGAATTAAATCTGACACATATCAATTGCCACATACACAAAATTCTCATTCCTGTAAGAAAATAAACTCTCGAAGTGGGCCTGAGATCACTCAACATGCTGACATCTGTTTAATAGCTGAGTGGAACAGCAGTTGTCAAGCATCTGGGCCAATAGGATGCTTGCAACTGACATTTTGTTCCGGTGCCGTTGATTGCATCTGTTATGAAAACAATTTGTCCAAGATTTCTTTAGTAGTACTAACTTCACCTATATTAGAGGCCACGTCACCATCATTCTTGAAGTTTCTGAATGGTCCGTATGATACAACAATTAGATTAAAAGTTGATCAAATTCTGTTAAACAGCGTATACAGATACGATTATGTCGATGTTTCATGCTTCTAGGTGGATTGACATCGCTTGACAGATTTTAAAGCCCTTCTTTCTGTGTGAAGCTTGGTCAAATTGAGCTGCGCGGTGTTTGAGAAGAAATGGTTTAAAAGATGTTCTATTTTAGTAACGCTGGCTATATTTGATAACAGATCTGCATCATGTCTATCCACTAAAACAGCTTTAAGTTACGTTGATTCCTGTAAAGTTTGGTCCATTTCTATTTACAACTTTGTAGAGTTCATTCGTTGAAACATGATCAGTGGGATGAACATGAAAGCGCTCTGTACCTGAATATTTTGCTCCAAGGGTGATCAGATTCTGAGGAGCAATTGGGGAAAAGTTCTTGAAAGGTTTTCATTTGTATTAAAGGAAACCATATTTCACGATGGATAAGAATCATTTATAGACAATTCAAAGTACTAAAGCCAGATTGTCTTATCTCAGGTTAGTTCAATTTCTATATAGTGGATGTGGAGAAAATGTCAGCTAAAGCATTGTCATTCTTTTTAATAACAGTGGCCTTTAGATGTTTAATAACAAAGTCCACATTTGAATGCCGGTAAGACGCATTTGGAAAATATAGAACGATCTTCCTTACAGGATGCCTTTTGTCAAATTTAATCAAATCTATTCAGTACGTTTAGTGAAACTGTCTTTCTAAGAGATGGAAATAGTTTTAGTAATTATGGTCATATATAAGGCAGATCAACATCATTTTTATAAATCTGAACATACAAGGATTCTCTGTGTCAAATTTGAAAACAATTTGAACGGCCGTTACTGAGAAGATTAAAATAGTTATTGATGGATGCCCAATGCATATCGGACACAGGGCCATGACATAAGCTGACTTACCCTTGCAGCATTTTGAGCTACAATCTGCTCCTGGATATATGAAAATTATCCAAAATATACGAACTTGCATTAACTATGAGAATGACATGAATTTCAGACCTAATATATAGATGTACAACCTTCACATAAACTTACTTGCTTCACAAATTCCGTCTGTAAAGTTGACACCATTACTATCATAATATTCAGTTCGACATACACATGTTCCATTACACACAGCATTAGTATCGTTACATTCATCTGCCTGGTTACAACTGGATCCTAATCCGACCTCTGACGACAAAATAAAGCTGATTAACGATAAAGAACAGTTTTGATCGAATTACATAAGAGTTGGTAAACATTATCTTTAGCCAGGAGTTTAAATGTAACATAATTGCTGTCTATAGATAGATTGGATGACGGATTGTTAGGTGTATATTTGTCCCCAAGTATAAACTACATGTGTTGAAACTGTGCCGAATGTTCTGCTACAGCGACATTATGGTCCAAAGTTATCTTACTCCTTCAGGCACATGTTTGAACTATCTCTGATCTGTGTAAAATTTCTCAGATAATTTCAGAATAATGGAAAGAAATAATGCAGAAAGTATCAACGTTCTGGATATTATTTGAATATTCTTGGCTGTTTTTAAAATGTACGTAAGGCAACAGACAAAACTATCCTTTAAAATTATGTTTCAATAGTAATTTTTCTGACTCAAGAGATAGATTGATTGCAACTATTTGCATGTATGTGCCTTCAGAAAGATTCCGAAAATTTCAAAACTTGTGAGAAACACAAAATGAATGAATTCAGTCAATAGACATTTTAAATGCAAATGCAATACTTAATACAATCAAGTATGTGAAATGTATTATACCGGTGTTGTGATCAGTTTAAAATGAACTAATCCAAGGTTTATACGAGTTATGAATGAATTTTGCTACTGATGTATGGGCATGTCCAATATCAAAATAGGGTACGAATGATGAAACAAAGACAATATGTTGATGGTTTATTTTCCCGAGTTGTTATATAGTTTTTTTTTTGTTGCTATTCTGTTAGCGGTATCTCTTTATTTGTATCCGAGAAAAAGAAAACAAAAGAAACTACGTGGAACAAAAGGCCTATTTGGGCCTGAGAACTGTCACAAAGGTGACACCTACCTAAGAGCCAGCTGGCATTATAGATGGCCTTGAAATCTGGTTTAATATAATGTTTTCTCACATTCAAAAGTTTCAAACGTTTTCAGCAATGCCAGGTATATTTGAAGGTGAATCGCATAATTTGTGCAGATTTCAAAGGTCTTATACCACAATGCTTTCGGTGAAATTTGGTTAAGTTCTACTGACTTATTCTTGAGAAAAAGTTGTTTAAGATCTTCTTAATGTGATGCTGCTAACAATAACATTCAACGGTTTAAAACATATTCAATAATGAACTTCCCATCATCATCATCAACATCAATCATGTAACCAAGAGGTCGTTGGTGCATGACAGATGACTGCATAACCAATTTTCTCCATCTTTCCCTGTTCTCCACTCCTCTCTGTGAATCTCCAAACCCCATGCCTGTCCACTCTTTAATGTTATCTTCTCAACTTTTTACTCTATGCCTCTTCTTTTGCACCTTAGCGCTGTGCTTTGTATTACTCTTGTTGCAAGTCTTGATGATCTTGAGACATTACCGTACCATTTTAGTTTGCATTTTTTCACAGTGGTCAAGAGTTCTTTATAATGACCCATGTTCTCGTTGGATCCTGTTGTGGACTTCTTTGTTGGTTACATGGTCATGGTATGAGATACCAATGATCTCCCGGTAGTATCTCATTTCGAAGGTTTGAATCCTTCGTTGTAGATTCGATGTGAGCGTCTATGCTTCACAAGCATACAGTACAATGGATCAGACAGTCGAGCGCATCAGCTTTATTTTGGAACCAAGGGCAATGTTGATGGTGTCAACTTTGCTTTTGCTGTTGTCTGGACAATCCTGCAAAGTTGGTCTGGTTTGGAGCCCTCATCTGTGATAATTGATCTCAAATACTTGAAGCTTGTGACTCTTTGCAGCTTTTGTCCACTGAATTTTTGTCCTCCCCTTATACCATTGGTGTTGTTTGTGATTAGTTTGGTTTCTTCGGCGCTAATCACCATATAGTACGCTGTGGAGGATGCTTCGATGCACTCAACCAAGTCAGCGAGTCTTTTGTCTTCTCTTGCTAAACCATCAATATCATTGGCAAAGTGAAGGTCGGTGATCGTTCTTCCTCCGATATTGTCAGCGCCCTCGTGGTCTCGCAAGGCATCCTCCATGATCTTTTCCAGGAAAGTGTTGAATAGTGTAGGTGGTTGTATACATCCCTGTCTGTCTCCAACTGTTGTTCGGAACTAATCTTCTCTGATGCCATTGATAATGACAGCACTTGTTTTTTTTTTTTTTGTCATAGAGGTGTTTAATAAGCTGCACCAGGGTGGACCTCATGTAGTACTTCCTCATAGTTGCCCATAATGTCCTACGGCATAACCAGTCAAAGGCCTTCTTGAAATATATAATGACATGGTATAGATCTTGCTAATGCTGAAGGTATCCTCGCAAAGGGGTCTGAGATTGGAGATTTGTTCTGTAGTGCTCCTTCCATGCTCGGAAGCATGCCTGCTCTTCAGCGATAATTTTCTGTGCTTGAGGAATTTGTTGAGAATTATCTTCAGCATGACTTTGCTAGGGTGGTTGATCAGACTGATGGTTCTTTGTGTTCGGCATAGCTGTAGATTTCCATTCTTGGATAGCAAGATGACCAAAGATCGAGTCCATGTGATGGACCATTCTCCTGTCTTCCATATCTTGATGCAGACTGTTGTTTGGAGTCTGACTATCTCTTCTCCTCCTGCTTGAATTAGCTCTGCTGAAGTATTGTCAACGCCAGCTGACTTTTTCATGTTCTTCTTGAGCATGGTGTTTATCTCTGTACTTTCTTAGCTCCTACATGATCTCTTTTTCCCTTTTTCAGTTCTCTTCTTTCCTCACGTAGTTCAAGGATATCTGTTGTGACACAAGGTTTCTTTTTCTATGATACACTGTACTTGCCTATGATCTCGCTGGCTGTGCTAGTCACAGCTGTGTTGAATGTGCTTGTTAAGGACTCTGGTTCGGTGTTTTGGTTGTCCAGGGTTATCAATGGTGCACATTTACCATCTATCATTGCTTAGAAGGCTTCTGCAACTCTTAGGCTTTTTCATGATTTTGATCATATTTTCATCAGATATGTGTTTAAAACCTCTTAAACAAAATGAAGCTGATTTACGACAAACAACAGTATTCAATGAATAACATATACATGTTTTCAAATCATTTTCTTTACGAGGACGTTCATTAGAATTTTATTGTCATCGCATTCCTTTGTCACAATCGAAGTTCATTATTATCTTTGATTCAAACGAACGGGATTGAAATAAATCTCTCATCCGCCGCTCTCTCTCTCTCTCTCTCTCTCTCTCTCTCTCTCTCTCTCTCTCTATATATATATATATATATATATATATATATATATGTGTGTGTGTGTGTGTGTGTGTGTGTGTGTGTGTGTCGTAGTCGTCCAACAGGCACAAATCCTTTTGGTTAAACAATCGATCTCCATGACGGGAAGATAAAAACTGACCTATATTCTAAACCTACTGACTCTCGCCAGAATCTACTACCGACCAGCTGCCAGCCCTATTAGGTAATAAAGAAAATCTCAGTTACGGTATGTGCTTTCATGCCAAAACGCATATGCTCTACTCTAATCTTGCTACCTTTCAAAAAAAGACTCGGTGAGCTGAATGGGCTGATTAGAAGGAGCGGATACAGAAGGAACTACAAAGCTAGACTCCTCGAAATATTACATCAGGAAAACAGCAAGGGTGTCCTCTTCGTGGTAATTTTCTACCCCGGAGTCCCAAACCTATAATAAATCATTCGGAAGAATTGGTATTATAGGGAATCATCCGAGCGTCTGAATGGTATATTTCAAGAGGTTCCTTTGGTTGCATAATGTATTCCAAAATCTAAAGGACCATATGGTAAGTACGACACTTTCTGGCACATGCCCCTGCAAAGACAATCGCTGCTTAGTTTGCAGATATATGCCTGAAACCGAATATTTACGCAGTTCCACAACAGGATTTAGATACACGACCAATCAAAAGTTAATATCTCAAGCCAAGAATGTTATTTATATTCTTACATGTAAGATTAATCCACTCAATTGCCGGCAAAACCGTCGATTTTAGAAAGCGACTGAGTCGAGTCAATAGAGATACTACTGACTGAATCCAACCTAGGGTGGACCGACACAGAACGCACGCGTAAGGATGATACTGCATGCTACAATTAAAAACTCACGAGGAGTTCGCTCAAATGAAACAAAATAACCTTCTCGTTGCAGTCTTATCAAGTTTACGGCAGTAATCATTAAGTCACCTGTACGCAGTTTTTGCTATAATATTTACCAAATTAATTACATTTATTAATTATTTTATTGTCATCAAGATTATTATTATTGTTATTATTAAATTTTAGTAGTAGTAGTAATAGTAGTAGTAGTAGTACTAGCAGTAGTAGGATAGCTGTTGTTCATTATCCTGCTGCACAATTTTCTTTATACCTTTCCTACAACTCTACCAGGATATAATTTCTTTAGCAAATCTTGAATATGGAGTTTATTTTTTGTCTCTCTTTGTTTCTATCCGTTGTCCACAACCTGGAATTATTTCAAAACATATTGGTTCTCTTTGTGATAAACACAATAACCCGCTCGTTTATTACTTTTACAAAATTACTTTGTTTTTATATCTCTTCGTTGTAAATTCCTTCTAGTGATACTAACATGTAGGAGTCGACAATTTTTCTTAGAGTGCATTTAGAGTTTGTTTGTATATTTAAACATTTGTTCCCTGCCGAAGAGCTTGCTTACCTAAAAACGCTCGACAACCGCCTTGCATTTGCGCTGTTATAAATTATGTGTCAATACATACATATATACATACATACAAACATACATACATACATACGCATGCACGCACACTCACATGCATATATACATTCATACATACATACATACATGCATACATACATACATACATACATACATACATACATACATACATACATTCATACATATATACATACGTACATACATACATACATACATGCATACGTACGTATGTAGATACATGCATACATGCAATATGATATATTGATAAATGATTAACTATGTCTTTGCCATAGGTGTGTCGAAACTGCTCTGAATGTTTTGTTTTCATCAGATACGTGTTGACAGTTGGAGCATGAGGTCCGTGTGGCCCTGAGATCACACACGAGGCTGACACCTATCTAAAACATCAATGGCTTGACAGGTGGCCAAGAAATCTGTGTTAGTATGATGTTTTCTGAATGCAAATGTTTACAAATGCTTTGGTAATGCCACCTATGTCTGAAGGTGGATCGGCATGATTTCTGCAGATTTCAATGTCTTTTACAAGGATGATTTCTATGATATTTCGTTAACTTCTACTTACTGATGAGACGAAGTTATTTATGGCTTCTTTCGTCTAAGTTTGCTAACAATCGTCATATTGAATCATGAATTGTCTCAATGGTGCATAATGGAGACAGATTAACGCCGAGATACATTCTGCCAAATTTGGTTAATTACTCTTGTGCTGTCATAGAAACAATTCGTTGTTATGGGTTTTCGTTGAAAGTAATGCTACCAAGGTCGATGACAGATCACCGATATTTGTTTAGATTTGGATTGCCTTCTTGCAATATAATTGTAACGCATTTGGCTAAATTCTATTTCGCACTTTCTGAAACGAATTAGCCGAAATATTTTCCTATTTTCTCTAAAGAGTTTTCTTCTTTTAACAAAAATAACCGTATTTGTTGGGAACCTCCGGTTACTCAGTGGTTAGTGTACTAAACTCGTGACTGAATGGATGTCGGTTCCTGTACCACCAGCGGATAAGTCAGGATCGCCTACAGTGATAGGTCCTTGAGCAAGGCACTTTACTCTGATTCGGTACTAAATAACCTATGTATGTCTACATGCCATAAAACACATAATGCAGTCAAGAACACGTTCGATGTTTCTTTACAAAAGACAGAATTTCTAACTCGTATCAAAATTTCGTACATTGCTCGTTTCCGTTGATAAATAACGGATAGAAAAATGAGGACAAAATGTATTTCTTAGGGCCAACTTCAAAGTATCACAAATATGGCATTTTATATTTCTTTAAACAAAACCGATGTTCAAACCTTGTTTGTTATTTGTTTCATTGGAAGACTGAATTAATTTTATTTGTGATCGCGTTGGGGCATTCATTAGTGAATAGCTAAATATAAAAGAGGAGTATAAAGTTACGAAATCCACGGCAACACGAAAAACAAGCAGCTGATTATCCTACTTTGTATTATTAAAATGGTCTGAAGAAAGGAAGGATGGCATGAATTAAAATTCCCCGAATTGGTCATTTTAATTTGCATTTATTACCCATATCCTACCCTTCTATTAATTCATTATATATATATATATATATATATATATATATATATATATATATATATATATATATATATATATATATATATATATATATATAAAATTCATTACATCAGTTTAAAAGAAATATTATAGAATAAACGGAGTATATTGTACAATTTGAGTCGTCTTATCAAATTTTTTTTCTCTATTGAAAAGGCGAATAATCGAAGGTTTTGCTCGTATTCATTTTCATCGTAAAGAAGTTTATCAGACCCGCTTGTACTCTACAGATAGTAACTTATTAACTAGTTAGATATCAATTTGCGATGGTGTACACGTAAAATGATACAAAATTTACTCACAACTCAAGAGCACCGATGGAACCCATTTCACACCCTTATATTTTTATGTGATTCGTGTAAATTAAATTCAAATGATTGGATTTCATTTCTGGCATTTTACATAATGCCGCTCAACTACAAAAGAGATAAAGCCCAACGTGCATTTGTCTAATGTGAATTATGTGCATGAATTTTGACTCATAATGCTTAAACTGATGTGACTAGTAAGAAAGGATTGTCATCTGTTGTGTGCCTCTTTGTATATCATGGGAGATCTATGCATGAATCTATGGTATCAAACATATATATTTCCACTGATATTTAACTAACGTTAGACATCACAATTGGTTATTAAATTGTATTTGTGTGTCGTAATTTGTCTTCTGCATGAAACTGTATATCAGAAAAGTGCCACTCTACAGCTACATTGCATCAATATTTGCGGAAGACATGTATTTCATATTAATCATGCCACCGTCACATGGAGATGAGCAGTGTATATTTCTTTGCTCATATCCATTCATGGTGTATGAGTGTCTGTCTTCTGTGTGTGTGTGTGTGTGTGTGTGTGTGTGTGTGAGAGAGAGAGAGAGAGAGAGAGAGAGAGAGAGAGAGAGAGAACTATGTGAATAACCCTACTTAGAAATATTTGGCAGTTATGGTCCTTTTGGAGCATATATTTATCATTTTGACAGTGCTCAGTTATTGCATTGCGAATACTTTATGCATATTTTTTCTTTTCATTTTTCAACTTAATGTGTACATGTTCTGTTGGATGTGTTGCATATGTATATGTGCGAGAGTGTAAATGCTCACATTAAAAGTTCCTCAATACAGGTCAACATTGTCAACCACAGTTGCTCCATTATTTCAAATTCTACAATAAATGAATAGACTTATTGCCAGCCACCAATCCGATATAAATTATCTTTATCGTTGAGTAATCTGTTCCTTTAAATTAAAGCCCAGATGTTCAACGGCTAGGTGTATGTCTGTCGGTGTGTACCCATGCATGTGCGATTGTGTATAAATTCTTCTTAAAAATGGATTCCCTTTCGATACACAAGAAAAGCATTTTTGAAATTTTTCAGAGCTGAAAGTTGCTGATATCTTATTTGATAAATTAATGGAACATTATATAATTGGTGTACTTGCATGTTGGACCTGGTTCGACGTTTAAATGCTCAAGGAAGCAACCATTTTATTTTCTGGGGGCTGTATTGTGGATGTTGGATTTTCTTTCGAGCCTGTGTATTGTTGTTTATTTTACCACAAGAATTTATTTTCAACTAATATAATGGATATCATAGTCATTTTGTCTTTAAATCAAAGCAAGAATATTGTCTCAAATCATTTGAGAGCTTAATTCTGTATTTCTTACAGGAATTGCAGCCCACCTCCCCTAAACAAATTTAAATGGTCAGTCCCAAAACGGAGATAAATGTTACATGTCATATTTCAACACCTTGTACAAAAAAAAAATCTCATTGAAAGTGTAAGATTTGGTAATATATGGAATATACAACAAAACGAAATGGTTATGATGTACATCTGGATAATCAGATTGGATAAACCTTAATTTTAGAGTCATTTAATATAAATGTATAAATATGGCGATAACTTTTCTGAGAGCAAAATCAAGAGCCACATAATGATTATAATCGGGAATGGAGCAGTGAACGCCGAGGTGAGGAGTATGTGGGTCGGAGCCCCCGGCGAAGTTCCTGGGAGTGCTTGTATAATAAGCATTTCCAGGGCGCAATTTTAACCATCCAACTGTAAATGAAAATCTACTCCAGGCAACACTCCGGTCATTTCACGCTCATCTTTATGTCGTTTAAAGTGGCTGAGGGAGTATTCGGTTTGATTTACATTTTTCACTTCTCACCTCTCTCTCTCTCTCTCTCTCTCTCTCTCTCTCTCTCTCTCTGTATATATTTCACCAACTCTATCTATCTATCAATCTATCTATCTATCTATCTATCTATCTATCTATATATATATATATATATATATATATATATATATATATATATATATATATATAGAGAGAGAGAGAGAGAGAGAGAGAGAGAGAGAGAGAGAGAGAGAGAGATGTGGTTCCAACATTAACAGGGATCTTTCTTAGACGGAAATGAACACGTATACAAAGTTTCATATATTATCATCCGAAAAGAAATAGAAATACTAAATCTTTGCAAACAATGACCACAACCTTGGGCTTACTGACATATAATCTCAGATGGTTGTTTCTAGAGCCAGTAGAAACATATGTACTTAAGTTTATAGGATTTAAATTATCTTGAACGTATGTTATCCAGAAATGTTTCGCAGTCAGAATCTAATTTAGCAGTAATATTAACATTGGTGCTACAGAACGTACCCACCTCCAACTTAAATAAAATCAATAAGATGTTTTTCCTTCGGGCTTAAGAAAACCGAAGTCACTAGTTGCACTGAGACCTGTTCCCTAGTACATAAGTTATGATGTGGAAAATGAAATGGACACCTGAGAGACTTTATAATACCCAGGAACTTTTGTTGGTGTGGTATAAAAGTTAATGACATTTTAATATTTTTTAGTTGCACAACCTTTACCAAATATTTTTTAAAAAAATCATAATTCTCAATAATTGGTTTACATTATAACTTGATTTGTGCTACAAATGTTTTCAAACATATAGTATAGATAAAATATTTTCACAATGCACTCACAATTATAAGTTGTGTCACACATTACGTACTCTTCTTCTGTTGAATAATGTCAAATTAAAAGTTTAATAACTAGACTGCATAAAATAATTAAATATAACTATTCTGAAGTAATGATGCTATATCGAGCTAGCATGGTGGTTAAAGAGTAACATAAGTACGGTTTTCAATGGGATATTCCATTTCAGGTGGTCAGAGTGATGAACTTGAACTTCTTCAGAGTGTGATTGAGGAAAATGAGAGTCACAGTGGAAAAGTAGGGAGTCAAGAATGATATATAGAAAATCTGCTAATAAATTAATGTAGAATATTACTATATTATCATAATATGAACGACAAGACAATGTAAAGTTGTTTTTTATCATGAAAGTATTTAATCAACTTAACAATAACACTGCTTTTAAACAAAAAATCAACTTCAGCATGTCAGAGAATTTTACTGATTAAGCAATAGAGAATGGTGTATCAAATTTAAAGAATAATGACTTGCATAGATTAGGTTTATACCTAAAATAGTTTTACTGAACATGGATACCCCATCAAAGTGTATGAAAACGGACCCAAACATAAACCTAACAAAGATGGCATGGATGCAGAAATACAGACATACAAACAGATGGAAACGCAAAGGCAACACTATTGTTCTTGGGGTACTAACAATCAAGAATGATGGATTTAAATGAGAACTAGACCCAATATATCAGATTAAAAGATTAAATGATATAGAGATGATCATGACTCTATGAAGTTTTTATTCTTGTCATTTAAACAGAAACAAGTAAATCACGTTTTCAATAGGCCTTATGATGAAATCGCATGCCATGTTATACTACTTTGTTCTTAGGTGGCAGGGTCCAGTTTTGTAAATTGGCCCCTGGCAAATTTCTTAACTTAAGGCTATGATGTGACTTTTTCAGCTTTAATTGTTTACTAATTAAAGATATGGATATATTTGTGAAGTAGGTGTTTCGGGCTTGTGTTGTTCTTGAAATTGATGTCAGCCATGTACATCTTCCATAGTTACTCTGCAGTATGCTGATAGTGAAATACCAATAGTCGGCTAGGAAGAAGAGCTAGCCTCCCATATCAGTAAACACGTGGGTTTAGGGCAAGTAGAATATCTCAAAAACGGCTTGGATGACAACTATTTTCAGTTGCATCAGCCTGTTTAGTATACACTGTTTTGCAGAATTGTCATCTAGGAAAAGGGCTTGTGTTTGCACTGTGAGCATCACATGGTGTCAAAAATGACCTTCGGACATGAAAATTGCAAGTATAAATTTGGGGTTGGGGTGCATAAACTCCTTCTGCTTTGAACTGCCATTGACTTCTCTTGTCAAGTGGATCATATTCTTATGCTTTGTTTTAATATAGGTATCTAAAAATATGGACCTTTTTGACCTCACTTGTGTATTTGATTTTTTATGATTTTTTTGTACTAGGTCGCTGATTGCGGCATTAAATTTTTACATAAAAACTGGCCCCTGCCCCCTTAGCAGTTGAAGAATTACAGCGATAACAAACAACAACGCGACGAACAAACAACACACCATAGATTAAGCTCTTCTCTTCTGACCTTCATCCAGTAGGACTACATATGTAAGAAAGAACTTCTAACTGTTCATTGCATATTTACTGTGTAACTTACGTATAAACCTGCTTGTTTGATATATTTATACCTGCTATTTGCAAACAGGGGTTCAGTTATGACGTTGAGATGGAATGCACTATCTTTCTATGACTCAACAAATCAGTGGCGGCTCTCTTGTATTGCAGCCATTGAAACATGTCAATCGTATTGGTGTCTGAGATTTATATGTATATGTCATCACACACAGTTTATTCGACAGACAATAATCCGCTAATTCACATAAGCAAGGTATCACTGTTGTAACATCTTTGGGAAGACAAGTATCAGTCGCTCCAGAGTTCAATCAAACTGCCAATTTCAATAAAATGTCAAAGGCATAAAACTTTCTAGTGTGGTGTGAGTGCTCAAAGGGATAACAATTGGTATTAAAAATATCATAGACTCAGCATTAACACGACTTGAGTGAATGCGCAGTAATAACTGTTACAATAATCACAGTATATTGCTAATTGTTTCATCAAATGCAGGTATATGCCCTTAAAATTTATCAAAGAAACTGTCTTACTTAAACTTGAAGATTACCTGGGAGGCATGTAGTGTTGTCTGATTCAAAAAAGCCATTAGTACATTGACATTTGTTTTCTTTACATTCGCTGTTTTCCGACTTGCACATAGAGACATTTGTGCAGTTTTCTTCAATTGCTGGAGAAGGTAAGTTTGCTTTTGATATCGCTGTTGGTGTTGTCACTTCCGAAGTAGTAGTTGTTAGTGTGGATTCAGACGCGGACTGGGCAGACAATAAAGGCTCTACTGCCTGCAAAGGAAAATACAGTACATTCACTTATCTCATCTATGAGACCAATTATTATGTGACAGTGAAACATATGGTATACACAAGACAAGAGATCCCCACTTATGATTGGTATTTGATGATGATGCACGTGAAATGATGTCAATTAGCGTATCTATCACAATCACTCTATGCTAAAATGCGCCGTTTACTCCTAATACTCATATACTTGGCAAAACAAGCACATGTGGAGTAGCTGACAATACAGAGACTGAAATGATATATTGATACCGAGATAATGGCTGTAAAATGCCTAGATGAGACATATATCACAAAAGTCCATCAAGGAAGGTCTAGACAAGACTCGCGCCTGTAACCCGCTGAATGTATGGTAAAGGCTTTATTAACATGTAGAGGTAGAAAATATTATTGGCATTGTAATTAATTTGAATAATTTGGAACTCTAATATAAGATTTATAAGTTAATTGATTGGTGAAAATTATATTCACTAAAGGCCTATATTTGGCCCTGATGACCTGGTCATACAGTGCAAGAACGAAAGATGGCCACACAGACCTAAGCATAGTTGGAATATTAGGATTTGTATTAAATAAATTCCTTCCTGCCCTTCACCAACAGAACATGATTCCAATTTTACAATAATTTTGGCTCCAAAATGATGTATTCTAAATGGATGACATTTAGTTTTGAATGAAATTAAAATAGTCATTCTACAAATAGACACACGTTTAGGGTACAATAATAAAATTGGGACCTATGGTTGACACTGGTGAAATTCAAAGAAAGGCGGAGGGTGCGAAGGAGTGGAGCAAGAGAGAGGTTGGTGATAGTGACTGTACAGGGATTTCTTATCGTATTCAACTGCATACGGGCCCTAATCCTCGTGCAAAATATTTCAAAAGCCTGCAAAAGTTTTCTGCCATTTATACTTTATGGTATTTCTAAATGACCACATTCATCCTAGATAATATTTTACTTGACTTAAGCATTTTCTTAATGGCCAAAATAACATTCCATGGAAAAGTATCTACATTTTTAATAAGAATTCAACATATTTGACGT
Organism: Megalonaias nervosa; assembly: GCA_016617855.1. NCBI lineage: Eukaryota > Metazoa > Mollusca > Bivalvia > Unionida > Unionidae > Megalonaias > Megalonaias nervosa. The sequence continues at coordinate 35,170 of JAECUM010026628.1, forward strand.
CATAAGCTTGGCAAGACCATTAAAGCAAAACAAACAACACTGATTTGATATGTTTTTAAAACCTCTACCTACAAATGAACTTTCATGTGAAACAGTAGATCAACGCCACGTATCAATATGCATCGCGATACACAATCTACGATGCAATATCTTTCGATTAAGGCTGCAGTATTTACATGTTTAAACAGCTTAGTTTAATTTACCGTCTTGAAAAGTATGCAAAAACGGTACGTACACGAAAATGCATGTTGTTATCAGTGATGCACATTCCAATTTAATCATGTATTTCCACATCTCTGATTAAGGGGTGGGGGGGGTGGATGTTAAGTAGGTTTTTATGTTAATTCTTTCCTTAAAAAACTGTATTGCTTTTATTTTGGCCTCACTTGGAAAGTATAAGTTGGCAGTCAAATTCTACTTTATCTTAGGGATGCTAGAGTTGATGGCAATAACGCATATGACATCTGATTACAAATAACGTTGATTCACTCATAAGACTTATAGATTTTCTTAGATAGGTTAGTCCTCGTATGCTACTTTAATCCCTCATGCGCAACAGTAACTACTTAATGAATAATGAATCACTCATCTGCATTAGTCATTAAAATTGTCTTTACTAGTTAATTTACTGTTATTGTACTATTGATATATGACTGTCCTTAACTATCATATCCAAAAATATGCACAGAATTGATATATTGATCTTCCATTTTAATAAATATTTGGCACAGTTTCACAATGCAAATTGCCGGTAGCCATATCATCTACCGGTACAGATCTTCCATAGCAACCAAGTGCTTATTGCTAGTCCATCCAGATACCCTGATTGGACGAGGGACTTCAAACCGCCCTATTACTTTAAACTCTGTACCTGCTACTTTTATGTAATGCCATGGTTCCATAAAAGAAAAGGTTTTCTTTCCTATGATAATCCTAGTCCCTACTTTTCACAACTTTTGAAAGATATGATTCTCGGTTTATTATAGAGAAATACTGCTGTACCAAACTATATCGAACGTGTCTCTTACAAGTCTTCTTTTCCAAGTCTCACATAACGAATATGTCCTGTAGGGAAGGTTCTACTAATCGAACCTTTAATTATCACTTCCTGCTTGGTGATAATTACAAGTTATATGGTATACGATCGTAAGCTATTCCATGCTCTTCACAGAATCCTATAGCTACCGTAATGATATTTTGACCCCTAGATCATCTGAGCCTTAGTTCACAAGAAGCTTGACTGATCCAACTAGTTTTCCCTATAGATGCTATAAGATTTCATAAAAGAGGAGCGTAATGGAAATATATTTAATGCAGTGCAAAAATAAAATAAAATGCCTGGTCTCCCTTTGAAATAGAGGTGTTGATCGCTATCTGATAGAAGGTGTATATATATATATATATATATATATATATATATATATATATATATATATATATATATATATATATATATATATATATTGTTACGTGTAGGCTCGTATAATATATATATTGTTACGTGTAGGCTCGTATAATAATAACAAGAGAAAAGAGTGAAAACAACAAGCTTTGTATATTTTAACAAAATAATTTATTTCCCTAGAACACAATGTAAAAATTGGAAAATAGGACTTACGGTTTGTAAATATAATCCAAAATTTAAGCTTAAGAATGAAAACTACAAGTCCTATCACTAAATAGTTCTATTAGAATCCAGGTTCGAATCTCGACGACGTACCAAAATGGAAGGCGATGACGTCAGTAATGGTCCTTGTGCAAATATCAACAATTCCTCAATTGAATCACGGTTTATGTTTCCGAATAATTCCAGAATAAATTTCCACTGAATTTCTTTCTCCCAGAATTTTATAAAACAGTACACTCGTTTGGTTTTCTAGAGAATAAATTAATAAATTCCAAACACAAATGAATTTCAAAAACAATCTGGTTTCAACAATAAAATAACCTATCCGGCCTTCTAGGTATCAGGAATACAACTGACTGACGAGCGCTCAGAAAGGGTTATATATTCACCCGAATTATCATCCCGTTCTCGCGAGACAGACTACGTGATCTAATAACACTTGAAACACGCAATAAGGTATTTGCCAAATTGCACGTAGCTCTATATAAGAACTAGACTATCACTCTAAAAAAAATTTAAAAATAAAACATTGTTTACTCAGATTAACACGTAGGCCGAAAAGGACGTTGAAAACAGCCAATCGTATTAGCGTAGCGCTTACACTACCGCGGACCAAGGTAAACAAAAATATTACTAATGTAATACGTTTTACGTCTTAGATAAACAGAATTACTGAAATAAAATTTCGAATCCCTGCAATAGCCATTACAATAAAATGTAATGAAACAAAAATAAAATAAAAAATAATTTTAAAACTAACACACAAGCAATTTAATTACATATACGTAACAATATATATAGACACACACACACACACACACACACAGATATATATATATATATATATATATATATATATATATATATATATATATATATATATATATAGTGTGATGAAATTAGATACCTGGGGAGGTGATGCTATAATGATAGGGACAGTTATGTTTTCGCTAGTGGACTGGTTGAAACAATTAGAGCTGTTAATTATAACAGAACTGCCTGGCTGAGGGCAGTGATCCTTGGGAGTGAGAGGACCCTTATCTGCTTTCATGTGTCAAGTATCAGGTTTTTAACTAGACTGAATTATGGACTGGGAAAGTGGTTTAATAAGATTCACAGACCTGAGAGAGGTGGAGAGGTGTTGTAGCTTTCAATGTGAAAGGATTAATTAAATTTTCTCTCTCTGTTCTAACGGATAGTTAGATTGTAATCCTACAGGGAAGTAGGGGTTTTCTTGTGTAATGCAACACAAGGGAAAAGGAGTGTATATAGTGTAAAGTGTAAATAAAGATGTAAATAGCAGAATTATTTAATGGATTTATTTCTGAACCCATCACGTTCCAATTTTTGGTGGCAGCGGTGGGATTTTCTAGCTCTTAGTGGATTATTCTGTCAGTTGTGTTGTGTGCAATTGTGATCAATGCACAGGATGAAATTTCAGTAATAGGATATGTCTGTGTGGGTTTGTTTTAGCATTTAGGCAATGGAATGTATTGCAGATAGTGTATTTCTTTTGGAGAGTGATTCTCTTAAGGTTGACTCCAGGATTTAAATCGCAGTAATATCAGTGAGGATTACGTCTTGGATTTATTCAGATTAAGACAATTCTTATTCATCGTGTAACAAATGGCGGAAGGAGGGTTTGATACCCCAGCAATTACTTTTGGACATCGGAAAAATCCCGACACAGGTCTGGGTACAACATTACAAACCTCAACTCCTACCTTTAATGGGCAAAGTAGGTCACAGCTGGAGGAAATAAAGAAGCTAGAACAGGAATGTGAGGCACTGGAGAGCCAAATTCAGGGAAACCTTACAAGTCTGGGAAATGTTGCAAACACCAGTGGGAATAGAAACTTTCAGGAAAACCTGAGAAGCCTAGGAAATGGCGCAAACACCAGTGGGGGCAGGAATTTTCCAAAGCCATTAGTGAGGCCAGCGGCCTATGATGGTTTGGAACCGTGGGAAGACTTTAGAGTTCACTTTGAACTTGTTGCTGAAATTAACAACTGGACTGAAGACCAAAAAGCAATGTTTCTGGCATCAAATTTACGAGGAAGTGCACAGGCAGTACTAGCGAATTTAGAACCTTCGGAGAGGAGAATGTATCGGGAATTGTCAAATGCGCTGAGCAGGAGGTTTGGCTCAGAGAATCAAACAGAATTATTCAGGGTGCAACTTAAAAATCTCACACGGAGGAGAGATCAAGCTTTGCCAGAACTGGCTCAGGTTGTAAAACGTTTAAGCAGGAGAGCCTACCAAAAGGCTCCAACCGAACTTATAGAAACGTTGAGCCGGGATCATTTTATTGATGCGCTGACAGACTCAGACATGAGGCTTCGTATTCAGCAAAGCCATCCTAAAACATTAGAAGAAGTTACAAAGTTAGCAGTTGAATTGGAGGCTATTCAAAGCGCGGATAAACAACGTGATCGTCGCATGACAGCTCCAGTTCGAAATATTGGTGTTGGTGATGTAGAATGTGCAACATCCGGCATAGTGGACATCCATGCATGCATCAAAGAATATCCAGTGAAATCAGAGAAATTAAGGCAGAACTGGATTCGTCAAAGAGAATGCGCATTGAAAGACCCTTCAATCGGCAGAGTTCGAAGAAGTACTGGATTTCTGGCAGGTAGGAACATTTAAAGAAGGACTGTCCAAAATTAAAAGCAAATAAGAATAGACAGGGCAAAAAGGGCAGGACGCAACCCCGTACCACTTGAATCTCAAGCAATGGATCAGGAATGTACATACAAGGCACAGTGCAAGGACGGAAAGTGAATTTCCTCATAGATACGGGTGCAAGTGTTACCATAATTAACGATTCTATCTATGAACAAATGTCTGCTCTACAAAGGCCATATTTGGAAACGGCCGGTCAACAAATGAAAATGGCTGATGGAAAGTGTATCCATACAAGAGGTGTGGGAAAAATGGATATCATGATAAATGATTCGAAAGTTAAGCACACAGTGTGGGTGGCAGAAATCGACAAAGATATCGATGGAATTCTGGGTTTTAACTTTCTTCAGAGACACCAGTGTGTCATAGATGCTGGGACTAATACATTTAAGTTGAATGGTCAAGCAGTGAAATGTGCCACGGTGGAAATGAGGATCATCAGGTGTTGCCGCGTGGTAGTGGACAAAACAAGTACCATACCTCCGGGAGTGGAAAGAATCATACCGGGGAAGGTACTAGACCTAGAAGCTGCGCCCTCTTGTGCAATACTGGTACCAACCGAGAAATTCACAGAGAGGTATCAATTATTGATGGCGAAGTAGATGGTTAATGCAGAAAATAACTGTATCCCTATTCGGGTCCTCAATCCTTCAGAAAAATCAGTTAAGGTCTCTGAGAAATCTGTGGCAGCGACGTGCGAGGCTGTGACAGTTGATAACAAAATCACAGTGTTTCCATATTCGCAGACTATAGAGAACATTGTAGCAACCCAAGTGTCCAAGGATCAGAAAAACTGGGATGATATTCTGCCACTGGCACTCATGGCATACCGTAGTGCTGCTCATGACTCAACGAAATTCTCACCAAATGAAATGAAGCTTGATCGAGAAGTGAGGTTACCCATTGATTAGATGTATGGAACTCTAAAGGAAAAATCTTTGGAGTCCAGGAATTCTACAGAATTTGTTTCAAAATTAAGGACATACATGGATTGTGCCCATGAGTTAGCTAGGGAACACATAAAAAATGCGAGCGAAAAGCAGAAATGGTACTAAGACTACCGGACACACATTAAAACGTATCAGACT